>CM048819.1:55741852-55890300 GCA_026586065.1 Dioscorea zingiberensis
GTATGCAAGTAAAAAACCCTATTTAATTTTTTTTAATTAATTTATTATATTAGTCCAAATGAGAACTAGTTCTTATAAATTTATTTTTCCTAATATCATTAATATCATAAATATGAATATTTGTTAAATCGGTTCGGTTCTGTTCAGGATTTTGTTCCCGACAACTGACTCACGTTTCCCACGCCACTCTTGGCGTCTATAAGTAATCCTAATCACAAACAACAACGAACCATGAATTTTCGAATTCCTCCTCTTATTCACACTAGTTCTCGCTATCCTTGTTCTCTATAATACCTGGAATAAGAGAATCGGAATAGCGCTATATATCAACGATGACTTCTTGGCTCTCGTCTTCCGCCTCTCGCTCTCCTCTCCGCCCCTCGCCGGAAACTCTCATCCACCGTTGCGGCCGCCATCCCCCAGGGCAAGGAGACGGTGAAGACTATGCCGGAGTTCGACTTCAAGGGCTACATGCTCAGCAAGGCCGCTGCCGTGAACCGCGCCCTCGACCTCGCCGTGCCCCTTGACGAGCCCCGCCGGATCCACGAGGCCATGCGTTACTCCCTCCTCGCCTGCGGCAAGCGCGTCCACCCCATCCTCTGCATCGCTGCCTGTGAGCTCGCCGGTGGCCCCCAAGCCCTCGCGATCCCCCCCGCCGTCGCCGTTGAGATGATCCACACGATGTCGCTGATCCACGACGATCTTCCCTGCATGGACAATGACGATCTCCGCCGTTGGCAGCCGAGTTGCCATCGTGCTTTCGGTGAGCCTCTCGCCGTCCTCGCCGGCGCCGCCCTCCTCTCCCTCGCTTTCCGGATCCTTTCCGATCCTAAATCCTATCCCTCGGATCTATCTCCTCCCCCTTCCCGCGTCCTCCGCTGCATCTCCGAGCTCGCCCGCTGCGTTGGCTCGGAGGGCCTCGTCGCCGGGCAGGTCGCTGACATGGAGTCAACCGGGCTCTCTGAATCCGTTCCCATTGACCGTGTCGAGTACATTCATATCCACAAGACCGCGGCCCTTCTGGAGGCCTCAGTCGTCCTTGGGGCCATCATCGGCGGTGGCTCCGATCCTCAGTCGATTGAGAGGCTTCGGCGGTACGCAAGGTGCTTAGGGCTCTTGTATCAAGTAGTGGATGATATCTTGGATGTGACCAAGTCTTCACAAGAGCTGGGGAAAACCGCTGGGAAGGACTTGGTCAGTGATAAGAGCACATATCCAAAGCTTGTTGGATTGGAGAAATCCCGGGAGTTCGTAGAGGAGTTGAATCATGAAGCAAAGCAGCATCTTGAGGAGTTTGATCCTGAAAAGGCGGCACCTTTGTTGCATTTGGCCAATTACATTACAGAAGCAGGATGGATTAATAATAATAATAATTGAGAACAATTAAGATGATTATGATGAGGTTTCACGTACGGATCGAACCAACAATTAATATTCTAATTGCTGTTGTTGTACGTATCAGTAGTAGTGCACGGTCATTATCATTTACATGTTAAGCAGATATCTCTCAATGAATTTGTGCACAAAATTTAGATTAAATGTTCATAGGTGTGTTCCATTAATTTATTTATTTGAAGGTACTACTTGTTTGTTGGGTACGTGAAGCCAATGTTCAACTGCATGCTATGAGAATGTGATATAATTAAAAAGGATTTGATAGAAACTAATTAATTATTATAAGTGAATGCTAGCTGCAGTAGATTAATGTTTTGTGGATCATCTATTTATTGTACAACAATATGCATGGTTTTGTTGTTGTTTAATTCCTTCTTGTCCTTGAATTGAGCTAGAAGAGCTTGTCTTTTTGCAATTATATATTGATGGAGGAGGACATTAATAGTTATTTAAGTTTGGTTTTCAATTGCCTTTTAATGTTTGAGGTCTAATATATAGAAGGAAAGAAATGTCAGAGTTGAACCAGCAGAAGTTCCATGCATCTTGGACTAGGACCCTCTCCATTGATGTGACATAGATGAACGTACAACATGTTTCTGAATGAAAGATGAGATGAGTAGTGGCCCTATTGATGAAAGCATCCAATTAAGAATGACTTGAGCAAAGGGTGGTAAATAAAGCTGAGCAGTTCAAAGATTTATATATCTCATGGAATGACAGCTCTGTCAATCAGAGAATTAATATAATTATAACTTAAAATGATACAGGCACTAGATCTACATATGTATTGAATGGCATCAAACTGCATTGCATGTTAGGCTGCCTGATACCACCTTGGTTGGTTGATCGTATCTTCTGCACAGCTTCGAGCGAGTGTGTGGTACTCCAAAAGAAGAGGGAAGGAGACGGGATAACAGGAGAAAGTCTTCAGCTAATTCATTGATTCCCTAATACATTAGACCCTAAACTTATACAACAAAACAAAAGGACAAACAACATATGGAGAACACGTCCACGTCCCACGTTAACTCACAAGGAGACAAACAACGTTAACTCACAAGGAGACAAACTTTGCATGAAAACGGTAACATATGGAGAACACGTCCACGTCCCACGTTAATGTTTGGTTGGGGAATAACCGGCACCAAGAGTTATCTCGAATATAATTCCTCATAAAAAAAAATTCTATCAAAATCTTTAATTAAGATTTAAAAATATAACCTATCAATATACAGAAGACTCATCACTATCTTATCATTAATATCTTTGATTTAAAAATTCCCTAAAAAATTTTAAAATTTTTGAAAACTTATTCTTATCCCCAAATGGGATAACCCACAACCAAACACAACAGTGATCTAACTATGTAATCCTCCAACCAGTTAGGGCGCGTCCGGGTGTGGCGTCCACCCACGACTTAGATGCAGAGCTTTGGTTCTTGGGTTCCATACAACTCCAGTAGCGAGGGTGATATCACTGTATGATGCAAGTACAGGTAGTTCTCATGGTATAATGGCCATCAAAAATGGTGTGAGCATTCCTTGTCTAAAAGAAACTTGTGTCCTTTCCTCCAGCAGGCAGGCTTGCTAATAAGATAGAAATAAATTGAAATCCTTTTGATCTTTGTACTGAATGTATTATCCAGAACCATTCTCGTGCTTTTAAGCAAGAATGCCCTTACAAGTAGATGAGAAACTAGGCTGTAATTTAAATGTTTTAGCTTGTTATTTTTGAACATTTAAATGTTTGCTTTATTACGATATCAATTTGTTAGATATATGGTACGGTATGAAATACACTTACGAAATAAATAAAAAAAAATTTATTTCACAGAATTTAATAATTAGCAATGTCCCAATATGACAGGCGGTGAAATTTTTGGGAAATTTTAAAAGGATCCAATTAATTAAGATTAATTAAGTGTTGGAATAATCTCGATTAATTATTCAAAAAGAAAATAAACAGATATATCCCAATCCCAGGAAATATGGATCCGAGTCGGGAAGATGACAAACAGAAGTATTCCAAAGACCAACAGCGTAATAACTCACATGTGACATAGAAATATCCAATATAATGATAAAAGTAAAGGAATGAACTATAGACGTAGGTCATCATTAGTTACCTGGGATAGAAGAGACCTATGTAGCAATTAATAGAGTTAAAAAGGACTGTAGAAATGGGACCAACCCATCCATTGGTTTAACCACACCAAGTCATAGGCCACATGAATTGATTTTCGGACATGTGTGTCCACAGGAATTGAATAATAGCTAAAAGACAAAAACCATGTGACATTTGATCAAATACAATGGATTGCAGGGTTTTGGTATTAGAGAATTAATGCCATTTCAACCACATAAAATGACAGAACTTCAGTGGAGTTAGAAGTCATTGGGACACAGGATTATCCTCATAGCCCCATCTATTTCAGGAGGGAGTTGTAAAAATTGAGTCAATGGCTATATGAACCTAAACTAGCGACACCAGGAATCCTAAAATTAGCTAGTAGAAACAAAGAGGCCTAGACAGGACAATGCTCAGAAGCAATGAAGGAGAGGAACATCTATCTCCCCTTGGACTGCAGCTTGGGAGCTTGAGACTCTTTAAAGAAAGGAGAAAGCTTGCTCGCGATCACTCCTGATCATCACCCTTCACGCTAGAGAGTGTCAAACAGGCCCGTGCCGGCCCGAGAGCACAGCCTGGCCCAGCACTTTCGGGCCCGTACCCAGCACGGCCCACTACTGCTAACAAGCGGGCCGTGGGCCCGGCACGCCCGCCATAGCAGGCCCGATGCTGGGCCCACGCTTTCCTCTCGTGGCCCGCAGGCCAACGCAACGCGCGCGATGCCCGTGCGGCCCAGGCACCTGAGCAGCACGGCCCGGCCCGCTAACATACCTTTTTTAAAAAAATTATTAAATTTTTATACAAATATTTAAATAAATATATATATGTTAATGCCAATAGGGTATAACAATAATTTTTATAAAGAAATCATGCAAAACCACTTGATGAGTATATATCTAATGGATAACAAAAATATAATTATAGATATTTATAAGGATATAGTTAAAAAGACCGAAAATTATAGATTAGTTTTTTATTTCCTATTTATTTAATTTTTAAAATGTTTCCCTTTTTAATTTATAGCAATATCCAAACTTAGGCAACAACAATTGATTTAAAAAATTTGGAAAGGGTAATTAAATTCCAGTAATTTGGCTAAATCATCTTGTATTGTTGCAAAAATCTTAAGGTAAGAAATTAATTTCTAAAATTTCCTTTTTAAAAATCTCCCTTTCTTAAAAATATTTCCTTTTTTATTTAAAACTAATCTTCCAACTTTGTTATAAGTTAATCCATGGGTATTGACAAACTTGGGACTTTATATTTTCTTTTTGGGTTTTTGAAAAATTTTAATTTATTTGGAATTATTCCTAATTTGATTGTTCTAAAATTGTCTGGTACATAAGTTTTCTATAGTTTATATTTCTTTTCTATTTTTCCGAATTTTCTAGTTTTTTCTTAATTTTTTCTGATTTTTATGATTTTTAAATAAAAATTCAAGTTTTTAAAAAAGAAAAGAAAAGAAAAAGGCGGAGCCGGCCCGCAGCCAGGCCCGCCAGACGGCACAGCATGCTACTGTAGTGTGCCGTGCCTGGGCCGGGCCAGGGTGCCGGCACTGTGCGTGCCGTGCCGGCACGGCCCTCTCCCTGGCAGGCCGTGCCAGGCACAACACGCAAATACCACTCAGCACAACAGGCCACGATACCGTGCCGGAGCCAGGCCAGCCCGTTTGGCACCTCTACTTCACGCCTTCTTATTCCCTTCTCTGCCAGCCGGCCTGGGCTTGCAGAGAAATACCTGTTGTTTTCCTCCTAGAAGCAACCTGCAAACGAAGCTTACGGCCAGAGCTGCCATTTTCTAGAACCGGTGGAGCTGCAGGTGTTCTCCTCCTTCCGCAACCTCTGAACAGGAAGAACACTTCTGAGGGATTACGCGGGATACTCCTGGCCTGGGATTTGTAGAAGACTTAAAGAGTTGTTGATGTTGTTCTAGAACCTTAGCAAGAGTTACAAGAGTAAATCTCTAGACAAGTCTAAAAGAGATATTGTAGATCTGTGCTGGAGCTTCTGAAGAGAAGGCTGTTCCCACACTGTGAGCGGCTGAGGGAGCATCCAGGTAGGGCTTATGTCTCAGCTGTTGTTAGGAACAAGTATGTGGGGTGTCTTGTGTTGTTAAGTACCTACACATATTCAAGGGGATGTGGCATGTTAGGGGCAGGATTTTCAAACCTGCAACAATGTGAGATTCTATAAGCATGCTTGTATGGACTCCTATAACTCTAGATATAGGTGATTGTATTTATGAAGAGAGGAATTGGTTAAGTAATCACTGAATAATTCCATTTAGTTAATTTTATGCCAAGAGTACAAGGTGATTGATCATTTTCAGAACTATGCTTAACTTGGATTGGAAGTAAGTTCATGTTAAAATAAATGTTAAAGTTCCATGCTTATATCTATCCACTTAGATTTAGTGGCTTTCCTAGTAGATCATCAGAATTCATTCACACGGTTTTTCTATATAAATTTAGAGGTTTTTCTTTTGGTTTAGAGCGTATTTAGAATGGGGATTGCTTCGACTTAAAGTAGTAACATTGGAACTTCTGAGCTGTACTGTCAGCAGCTAAGTAAATGATGTACATTTTCTTCGAGAATGTATGGGGCTGTATTAACCGCCCGGATTAGAGAATGTGTTTGATGACTTTGTCTTGTGTTACTGCCATGTGTTAATAGCTAGCTACAAGATTAAATATTCATATACTTGTTTAAAGAAGTTTACAAAGGACACGAGATAAGTGTAATTCAATGATAGTGAATCATCTCAGGATCCTTAATCCTGCACTAAATCTCGGCACAAAAGCAATGAAACCACGACAAGGATCGGGGTAATACTTTAGCAGTGTAGGCTCTGCGCACTCAGGTGCTGTGAAATTATTTCTATTTCCTACCTTGCTTGGGGGTCCCTTTACTATATCTCTTGAGATCTGTGTTTGTTCATATATTCGAGACAATTATTTCTCTCCTTGAATATGTACTTTTCATGTTGCTGCAAACACACGAGTATGTATGTATGAGAATTTTGTGTGGGTATTAGATTGATTTCATGTCCCGAGGTTATTGTCTTGAGTATGTCTGTGTTTGGGAGAATGCAGACGTGGGTATTAGGTTGATCTCATATTCGAGAAGTTATGGTCTTGGATATGTCTATATATTTAGGGATACTGGACGTGGGTACCCGGTCTTTGGTAGTCTCTTTTGGCGGGCATGATGCAGTGAGGCCCAAGCCGGAGGCGGGCGTTGCTCCGACGGGCTCGTGTCGGGAAGACTCTCCCGACCATGTGTATACATGATTGCTATACTTACTTACGGTAAGTAGAAAGGCAGTATGGGTGAGATGGTAGTATCACGTGTATAGCCGAGGAACAGATTACATTTAATGATTTCATTCCACTTATTTGGAAGGTTGTCATTGTTGGTTCATGAATGAGTTTCATTTTACTCGTGCGCATGGTGATTTTATTCATTGCTTATGAATTCTTACTATATTTCTTGTCGTCCCAGTGATCCCTCACGGGCCTTTTCTTTTGGCTCGTACACGCCCGATTGATGTCTTCTCGGTGTGACTGAGGAGTAGGATGCATTGACTGAGCTGAGGGTGGGGGCCTTTGAGTGCCTCGAGTGTTCTTGCTATTTTCATTGAGATACGATGGCCTCCTTTCATTCTACGTGTGTTTGTGAGATTTGTACTTTGGTTGTTGTTTTGACACTGAGTGGTGACTTGGGCCGGATCCTTGTATGGGTCGTTTTAGACCTTAAGTATTGTATTGGCATGGAGTTGTGTAAACTCCCTTTTCTTTCTTATATATATTTTCCATTTGTTATATTTATCTCGATTTATTAATGTAGTACAGGGACCTCTGAGGGCCTGCATTGCACGAATGAGGACACCGTCCCTATTTAGTGCGGCGTCCGATCTGTCTTGCGAGACTGGTTGGGGAACTGTCTGCGGACTATGAGTGAGCCGAGCGATCTCCGTGAGGAAGGCAACTACAGCGACGGGCGAAAGAGCTTCGTAAGCAACTGTGCGTAGCGTTAGTATGGAAGCGCCAAGCTTCACCAACAAGAAGAAGGCGGCACTACCACTTATATCAGGGACCGACTGACCTGAGGTGTGACACTGGCGACCCGCGACAAGGCGAGTCTTGTATGCGGTCAGTGGTAAGGTACGGGTGGGCGGCCGGAATTTCATAATTATCGCCCTGTTTACCCCGTTCCGACCATGAAAAAGGAGACAAACGAGAGACCATGGAAGAGGTCCCGCGAGCGGCCTTGAGGAGACAAGCGTGGCGGAGAAGCCCCAGAGCGGACGAGGCATGGGCTTGATCAACCCCGATGCTCACCCCCACGATCAGGAGCGCCCGGTCGGTAGGTTGAAGATGCAGGCGGTATCTTAAGCCGGGACACAAGAGGAAGGATGCAGAGGGCCCATTGTATCACGAGGCGTTAGCGGGTACTAGATGCCGAGGCCCGCCAGATATCCGCGATTGCACCGGCCTACGCCGGCGAGCCGTGCGACCACGTCGCCGCACCACCCGCATGCCATGTTGAGAGGTGAACAAAGGCGAGGGATCGAAAGACAAGGTAAAGCAAAAGAATGATAGGGTAGCTAACACCGTTACTCCTTGAAGGTAGAGCGACCACTCACGCACTGGCCGTCTCCCCGATGATGGCACATTCTCAAAGGAGAAGGAAGCGCCCAAGTATAACGTCTACCGTACCTCTCTCTTCCCTCCAGAGACGATTAGGAAATGGTCAAAGGGAAGGGAAGCGTTCTTGAGCTTCACCATAGCAACGTGGCCGGAGGGTCAAAAGGGGTCGCGGGAGCACCGGACAATCTCACGGAAGAAATAGAAACCATGAGCACAACCAATGGAACTAGACATCGAAGGCCTTCCTCGTGCCCAGTAGGTTAAGCGATAGCATGCCCGTTAGCTAAGAAGGCGAGGGAGCTAGAACAAGGTGGCATCCTCCCATCTTCCCTCGTTTGACCCTCTCCCTTCACCCCGTGGACCACGCAGGACCTACTAGGAGCCCAGGAGAAAGCTGAAGGGAGGCTGCGATGGGTCTCCATCGCTGCTTGTATGTAGTTGTTATGTTGGAATAGAGACACCGGGGCTGAAGCTGCTTAAGCCTATATTGAGTGATCTTGTCTTTGTGGACATGCGAGGCACGACTGTATTTTCGACCTTATCGAGGCCATAGTGAGGTCTTGCGTAGCGGCCGACTCCTCCCGGTGATGATAAAGGCCGGCCTTCGAATCCGGGCTTGATCTTCACTTGGTCGGTGGGCGCCAGAAACTGCCATTTTGCTATGGAGTGTGAAACCCAGGAGGCGCTGGCGGTCATCCCCGGCAAACGTAGACCGGACCTCCGGTGAGAGCACCCACTTGTGCAGAGGACACTTCCGGGGAGCTTCGACCAACCCACCGACGAGGGAGGACAAGGGAAGAGAGTTTGGAAGGAAAATCCAAAAGGAACCAGGAGCTTCAGCCAGCGATACCGGTCGAGGTCAAATGTCGGGGAAGTTAGGGAAAACTTCAGGATATCAGGAGGGAGGGGACCGGTCCAAACATACGAAGGCGCGTGCAACCCGGTCAAGAAGCGTCATGGCGCATGAAGTGAGGCCGCATGTTGAGAGTTAACCCGAGAGCGCGGGTCCCCGATTATCACGAGGGCGCCTCCCTCGAGGAGGCGGATCGCGAGCAATATTACTCTGGATGTCGCGACTTCGAAGCTCTACGTCAATAGAAATGGATAGCATGGGGAAGGGCACCGATTTGGATCGCGGTCGGTGAGCAGCACCTGTCCCCACTTCTCCCCCTCAGAAGCCAACACACGGGTACCGCAGTCGCCGCGGCTCAAGTGGAGTGATCCTAACCCATTTGCACTTGGGGAAAAAGGAAAAACAATTTGATCGAGAGCACGCATTGGTGGGGGATGGCGGAGATGCACCTCGAATTGATGTAGCCACATGGTTTCAACACAACCATCAACCAATTTAGTGGTTAATCTCATGAATGTGGCCCACGCCATGAGTCCAAACATTCCAAACAATGCTGAAAACCTCTCCATGAGCCAAGCCCAAACATTGTATCATCTACTTTATGTATGGATAATGCAGGCCCCTTTGGCCCGTTGTGAACTGCACCAACCTTCCGCTAACAAACACACAAGGAAAAACCTCACAAATGGAGAATTTAACATCACAAGTACAAACAACAAGAGGTATGACAACCTTCAAAGAGAGGACACACAAGCTGCCAAAGACCCACAGAGTCATTCAAGTTGAAGAGGGCATCACAATTGACCTTACAAAGATACAAGTAAGGAGCATTGGAGGCTCATGGATCCTAGTTCCAAGAGGCTTGGGGAAAGATTGAAGGACTGAAGGACAAGCCAGAAACACCAAAGAAAATTCCAAAGCCCGAGGGCCGACCGAGGTAGATCCCACTCATTGGCGCTGTCTCGACTTCTTAAAACAAACTAGCACCTCCACTGGTAGGAGCACAAATAGAAAGAATCAAAAGACCCTCCAGTGCACGGACCCATCCTTATCAACGAACAACTAACACTTGCGAGATTGGCCAACCCGAAATAATAACATGTTGACGACAAGCTGTGGGAATGGTGGAGGAGCCTGCAGGAGGTGAGCATGGATGCATATGTATCACCGCATCATAGCGACACAGGCTGGAAGGCGGAGCTACATGGGGAATCAAGTGGCGACAAATGGCGACCATAAAGCAGACATTCACCCTAGAGGGTCCGACATAAGTTACTATATAGAAGCTTATCTCATGGAATGTTAGAGGGTTGGGGAAAAAGGAATAAGTGATTCCTTATCATGGACTACCTCTTGGCTGTACGTGGACATCTTTTGTCTACAAAGAAACCAAAATGTACGCTAGATAGCTGCATCTGGTACGTGATTGGGGGGACTACATATCTTGATCCCGAGAAAGGGTAGTGCTACCACGATATGGACACTCGTCGCGGCTATTGCATCAAGGTGGAACTAACAAATTCAAGGAGATCATGGTCCACAGACCCACATATTCCATTTCTCTCATCATCCGCTGGGAGGAGGCCTATAGCCAATACAAATGGATGCTAACCACAGTGTATATTTCCACTCGTTATGCATGCAGGTGTTGATGATAAAATTATACGTAATAATACTTTGAGTTATATTCGCTTTTTCCGACAAATATATGGCAAAGCGTTGAGTGTTCTTTGAGTTGGATAAAGCTATGAGGAGAACCAAATTGTACTCACTTTATGCAATACTGGAAATACTTTTTCCATACATCATTTTTCACATTAATGGGTACCCTTGATTATTCACTTGGTTGATGAAGCAAAACTTGAAGGTCCAGGTGTATTACCGTTGGATGTATCCAATAGAAAGGTAATATTGGTTAATAATATTATTTATGAATTCATAATATTAACATGTATATGTCATATAGCTAATAAATATATGGTGTTATGTAGGGGTACTTAGGAGTACCAAATCATGTGTGGCTAGAACAAAGCGCAACCATAAGGATCTATTGCAAAGGGTTGCATATTGCACAAAAAGTTGTACACATTTTGTTCACGATATTTAGATAAGATTGAGACATTATGGAATGCGTCCAGAACTGAGTTGATGGCAGCACCCGTCATTTCGATATCAAATGCTCGAGATTGCGAAATTATTTCCATACGTTAGGAGAGCGGTTGGGGCTTTTACATACTTGGTTTACTCTAGCATCCCGTTGGGAGATTCTCTGAAACCCGTGAACACGTACTAATAAAGCTGCCTGCGTTGGTGGATTCTTATGTTAGAGTGTGAATATTATTAAACAATTTATTTCTTACACTACTAAAAATCAACATAGTAGCCAAAACTATTACTTCAAACATCACAAGGAATTGGCGGGATTGTTCGCGAGAAGACAATTAAGGTCTAGAAGTAGGAATCCTATTGAGCTAGACAAGATGGTTTTACGAGAGTTTAATCAGTGGTTTACAAATCCAGTAGGTGAGCTCTCTTAATTATGAAATAGATTCTAATTGATAAATACTTTTGAGTAGCACTTTAATGTGTTTTAGATCCAACCCACAGAAATCACGACAAACTTCAAGATCCTAACAAAAGTTTAGCAGTAGCTCTTGCCTCGAAGGACCAATTAACCAAACAAAAAATGCAAGGCATACAATGTCAATGGACATAGGATTCGATACTTTGGACCGTGAGAAAGGATTAAATACACACAAAATAATTGGAGTTTTCAACTTTTGGTACGCTTTGGAACTGAGAGTTACTTTCGAGCAATAGTGGTATTAACATGCGGTATGGAGGTGAACCGTATTATGGAAAATTGGTTGATATTATTGAGCTTAATTACCATGGAATATTTATGGTAACCTTGTTCCAAATGTAAGATAGGCCAATACGACTCACCCTAGAGACTTAAAACTAATAAATTGGGTTTTACTTCTATGAATTTTATAGAACCTAGCCACATCTTGGAGTGCTTGAGAGGTGATGGAAGCCATGCAGTAAAGCTTACGAGAAGCACAAATGGTATTTGTGTTAATGATCAAAAGGATCAAAAGGAAGGCAGAATGGTGTATACTACGGTACATCCCCTAAAACCTAGAGACTTGTATGACATGGGCAAGGGGTGATGAACATGTCATGGCCCCAATATTAAAAGCTTATAAAAGGAGTAATTTGGATAATTTATTTCATTGAGAGATACACATCTACGGTTGAGTGCGGATAGTATAGATAGTCCGAGATGATATGTCATCCTCTAATATCAATGAACATTTTAAAGTCGATAACAACAATTAAGTTATTTATACTTGAGATTAATTGGTAATCAATTCTTTTATATGTACTTATTTTGATATTTTATTACATTTTAATAATGGCACAAATTGATTCATTACCTATGTATGAGTTGTTTGTAGGTATGCTTAGGGTCAAGATGACATATTACTTCCTGTGATCCATCGAGGACGGTGGAGGACTCTGACCGTTCTGCCAACCCGAGGAGTATATCTCTGCCACGCCTTTACCAATTGATGCACAGAGACAGCTTGTAGGACCCTAGTGCAACAACGATTAGAAGAGACTACTTGAGCTGGAGTTATGAGAGGAAGAAGTTGAAGAATGTAGGGATATGGGGGTTAGAGATGATTAGTAAAATTCATTTATTTGTTATCTTTGAATGGAAGGTTTTCAGAGTTTATATGTGTGCTTATATCCAATGATAATCACACATATGTGATAAAAGGGATTTTTTTTTTTTTTTAATGCAGAGTGAAAATGTGGGGAGTTAGACAAAAGAAAATGCAAGCAATTGACATATTCTCTCTTCCTCTAGGAGCAGAGTTATTGTGGAATGGAATCGCCAGGAATCAATTTGGTTGGGTGCTTCGGGGGATATTTACTTTCGATTTTTAGGCCATCTTATGACAATTTATCATATCTTTCCCTCAGGATATAGAAAAGTGGCAAAAGATTCGATTCCTATAAAGATCATGTATGGAGCGACATCGTAAAAAGGGTTAGAGGATGTATTTTCAATTGATATTTTATGGTTTACATTTTTTGTATATTTCCTAATTTATTTTCTAATGTATACTAATATATTTATTCTTTTCTTGAATGAAGTTGGAGCTTAATGATGAGGGGCATAAAAGTTATATTATGAAAAGCTTGGGGAAAAGGCCAAGTGGCGAGACTCTTTGGTATCACTTAAGCTAATTCTATGAAATATGATGGGATGGTCCTTATGAAATAATATTACAAAGAAACCTCTAGAGATTCCTTTGGATCGATTAGGTTTACTTTGTGGATTATAGAGCTTCATACGACACAAAAGTAATTTTCTAAGAAAATTTATATGTTGCATTCTTGTTGGTAATTAGCGCCTCCTTATTGTGCAAGCGAGGCAGAAACGAGGAATACTATCAATGCAGCACCCACCTAACAACGCCTCACACATTAGGCTCAAAGTCACTTACTCATTTTACCAAAAGTAGATGGTTAGTACCTTCATCTTAATATGAGGTTTAATTATGTTTATCATGTATATGCAACTTTCTTTAAAAATTAATTACTATTTAATTTTGCTTAGGAAACTTAACTTAGTCATTTACATTACAAAGTAAGAATTGTTTGAAGACCACTCCACACAACATCGTCACGGGTGCTTTGTAAATGAAGAAGCAAGGCGTAATCATGTAAGATAAAAATACTTTTAAAATTTATTTATACTTGATGTTTGTATGCGATAATAAGTATAAAAAATTAAGCAATTTTATTATCTGCGAGGGAAGATCTAGTTATTATGATGGAGCTACATTTGAAAATGAGGGCATTTAGAAGCATTTTCGAAAAAGAACACCACAGATACGTTCGAGGGTATAGGACTTGGAGTTGTCCCGACGGTGTATGGGTCATCGGAAGCATTTCGAGTAGTAGACATCTTTGGTGGTGTAGTTGAAGCGTAACATAATACCCTCAAGAACATGGTAGATGGCTTAACTTAGGAACTTAAAGAAACTAAACAATAAGTAGTATTTCGCATGACAAGGGAAAACCAAAAAATATGACACCTAATAGGGTTTATTTTTTAGATTTCTATGTTAAAGTTTTTGTTTCATATTATGTTAATGTTTGTTTTTATGTTTTTGAATTCATATTTTATTAACATTTGATATTTATTTCCTTTCAAATGGGAAAATGTAGGATCCATGAAAGGCGTTCATCACGGGGGTAGTCGCTCCGCTCACTAGTGAAAATAATTCAAACCATCATTACATAGTGATTGGTAGTAAGGATTTTTCATTGAAATCACATATGCGACTGCACTTGACTTTAGTAATACATGTCAAGCTGTAATGGCGAACCTTTATTTATTCGGTTGTTCTACTTTTTGAAAAGTATTAATGGCTAGTATGAATATTACATTTCAATGTCTGAGGCATAGATAGACGGGAAGGTTTAAGGCTCCATTATGGGAGGGACAAGCTCACATATGTGAGAGTTCTGATTATTTGTAGAATCTTGAACATTGATTAATTATGATGTACTCTTCTTGTAGAATGTATGAGCATAATTGACAATCTTAGTGATGTGGAAAAGTGGTGTGGGGAAATTATCAACAGTGAACTCCATTTTGTGGGGAGCGAATTGGTTGTCAGTCACCTTGTTGTTAGGCTGATTTTTTTCCTCACAATAATAAGATTATAGCGAGCACACGCATCTTCTTGTAGTGTCCTCTTTTCCTTCATTAGTTAAGATAATATAGGAAATGTCTTGCTGGTTTTATATATATCTCTTTGATTTGGCTCCAGAGTGACTCCTTGAGTCGGGTTCTTGAAAGAAGAACTTGTTCAGCCTGAAGAACATTGATGTCTATGCATTTGGTATTGCGCGCTCTCTCTCTCTGCCTCCCTTGTTTTTTTTTTTTAAAAAAAAGAACTATTTTGAGTTTGAATTTTGTGATTTAGCACTATGATGATTTATATCTAGTGGATATATTAATATAAAGAATGGAGGATTTGCATATATGCATGAATTTAGGTATAAAAATTCGAAATTTGAGACTAGTGTTTGTTGATATATTATGTATTGATTTAGTGAAGACTTGGGTGAATAAAAGAGGAATCAAAGTGTTTATAGTAACCTTGTTCTTGTGATTTTTTTTTTGTGAGTAACAAGGTATTCCTGATCACTAGAGCAGTTTTTATGAGATGTACACATAATGTTTATTTGTTTAATTAAGTTTTGAGTTGAATTTTTTGGCTAGGTCCATTTAGGTAGTGTTTGGGATGGGTAAGTCACGTCTGAAAATTTTTGTTTGGTTGGGTTATTTTTTTGGATATGTAAGTCTTTATTACGAAAATTGTGTCTGAAACACTGACAACAAATTAATTTGGATGGGGAGTTACACCCACTCTAGCCAGAGCACTGTAAGAAAATGTGAAGGTTAGCATTTTTTTTATATAACTTTTTTAAGATCATCATTTGTTTAATATATATATATAATATATTAAATTAAAATATCTTAATTTTAAAATATTGTTAAATTAAAATAAATAAATAAGAATGAAATTTTAAATATTGTATATCAACTCTCTCACTTATGTTAAAATTTAAGTTTGAATAATTTTTAAATAAATAATATTTCAGGTTTTCTATTTTCCTAACAAATGAGTTGATATATATTTATACTCAAATTTTATTTATTTATTTGTTTTTTTGAACAGAATTGTATATCCTCATATATATTTAAATTAAAAAAGTTATATTTGGTTTTATTTGAAAATAATATTATATATTAAATTAAAATATATTATTAAGAATTAATATAAATATTTTAAATTTAAATACAACATTTACATCAATTAATTTTTTTAAAAAGATTTAAAATTATCTATTCATTAGTTTTATTAAAAAATTTAAATATCTTTGAATTTTTCTAACGAAATTGCTTGCCTCACTACTTTCCTTGATAAAGGTAAGCCCATATCACTCATTAAATGTATTTTATACTACTATAGAGCACTTAAAAGTATATGCACCTCTGACCTCTACATTAATTTCTTTTTAAAATAGCCAAATGCGGCAATCTGAAGTGTAAATTAAAGCTACATGCTAGAATCACTCATACGTGCCTCTCTTTGAAATTGGTAGATTTGAGAAGTTCTGGTAAACAATCAAACGCTACTGTTAGGGTATTTATTACTTGGATCAAGTTTGCCCCTTGCTTGTGTTACTTTTGAATAAGGTTTATGTTTCACATAATCATAACTGCATTTTTCCTCAAATTTGGTGATCTAAACAGGTGCAGGAGATCCCTGAAACTTTTTATTCTCTAAAAGGAATATCTAGATTCATTTACCTTTTCCTTTGATTGAAGAAGTGCATGCTGATTTGTCTTCTTCTTTAGAAGCTATTTCCTCAAACTCCATTTTCTACCAATATTTTGGAACTTAACAAAGTCAAAACCAAATAAGTAACTGTTGTATCATGTTATTACTCTGTAAATATTGTTGATGGACAAGTGTTGGTTTTATTTCATAGGTTCTTCCTTGTAAATTTGTATTAAAAAATGAGAATTCTAATTTTGTAATAAATTTATGAATTATTAATAAATTTTATATTTTTTTAAATTTGATTTGAAATGGTGTATAAAGGTTCAAAATTCTTGTGTGTAAAAAATTCATAAATATATAATTTAATTTTAAAAATTGTGTGGCATTATCTTCATATTGGTTTTAACCACCCTAAAATAATGATTTATAGTATCCAAAATTAAAAATAATTACAAAATAATAAGGCACTAAGCGGTGGTTCAATAAGCAGCCAATTGTATGTAGTGCATTTCTGCGGCGGCGGTTTCTACGTTTTACTAAGCTGTCATAAAACGCATGACCTCATGAAGTTATAATTACATTAAGCGGATCCCTGAGACAAACTATACACCAAATGCATCCTACTGAGATAATGGCGCTTGGTTTTCACCGTGACAATAAACCGGGCTGCATAGGTTGGTAAGCCGTAGCTAAATGTAGTCGTGGCTATTGAAATTTCATGCCGGGTACATTGGTTATATACGCCATCGAATGCATTTTACTAAAGCGGTTAGCCACCATCGCGAAATGCTTTTAAAACCACGCAAACTGTCACTTCTATTTCCTTGTAGTGACTTCATCACTCGTGAATGAGCGTATTACTTATACTTATGCTTTGCCCCTACTTGAGAGTTTATTAAGCTTCGTCATTTCTTTGGCCCGATTTGGGTGTTCCTATCACTTAGGTTCGACTCCTCTCTATGAGGTGCATACAATAGGAAAATGTAATAGTCATTCTTTGGCAATCCCGGTTTTCGCATGGCTGATACAGGCCGAGATTGCTCTTCACTTTGTTAGTAGTGCCATTATCTTCTGAGTGCTCTTTTTCTTGTATATTGCCTGCATTGGGAGCCCGTGTGATGATTTCTTCACGGCCGAATCACAGTCTCTCATTTTCGCAAGATGCTTACTACCTCCCAAACTCTGGTTCGGGATCCACATAGAAGTGAGTTTGTGGGGGCATATTAGATATGAGATATTTGTTATATATGTGTTTTTATATATTTGTACATACATGTATGGGCCTCATCATCACACTCTGTATATATATGGGCTATTCCCCCTTCATGGTAAATTCAAGGACTTCTACATTCCACCCATTCCACTCTCTATTCCATATACAGCCTTACAGGCAAGCTTAAGCTAATAAGATAGATACAAATTGAAATCCTTTTCTTCGTACTGAATATATTGGCTCCACATAAACCATTCTCTCATGCTTTTTAAGCAAGAGTGCCCTTTCAACTAGATGAGAAACTAGACTGTAATTTTAAATGTTTTAGCTTGTTATTTTGAACATTTAAATGTTTGCTTTATTCTGATATCAACAAATACACTGTTTGAATAAAAGTTCTTACATCCCAAGCTTCATATATGACAGTCATCTGCAATTCCTTCTCAGTATTTTGAATATATTGGTATATATATATATATAGCCTCTTGAAAGCAAATGCCATGAAATGTACTGCGCCAGCTGAAGAGACTCTGGATTCGTTAATTAAAAACTGTTGTAGATTGTTATTTCTGAACATTTAAAATGCTTGTTTCCATCATTTATAAAAGAATGCGCCACTTGCACAAAAGTTCTTTATATCTGAAGTCATGATTCCAGTTCCGAAGTAAATTTCTTTTTGAATAACTTATGAAATTTAATGTGATATTTGCTGTATTTTGGTTCTATGAAAAGCTTTGAACTACAACATATTATGGCCAGATTTTTGTTTTTCTTCAGCATATTCTCTGATACCAATTAGTAATTGTTTATGAACTTCAGATCGAAAACTGTATACTGTCCTTTATTTCTCCTGTGTTCATGCCATTCCCCATTTTCCTTTTCTTAATTTCCATATCTTTGTCCATATGTTGTATAATACAGCCTATTGTTCTGAAGTTCCTTAAGCTTTAATTGTCACAGTAAGAATGAAGCATATTTTTATATCATGTTCATCTTATTATTATTATTATTAAAGCATTGCTGTGATTTAATTTTTACTTAGGTAGCAAAATGAGTACAGAATAAAGACAAAAACATACGCTCATATGAAATAGCGTCTCTAATTTTTATGTATGTTTATATAGATATTCTATTTGGTCTTTCCAAAGATACAAATTAACTTCAGAGTTGCTCATATTTTAAAGTTAATTGATGGCCTTCAAAATTGTCTACTTCTAAATGCTTCCAAATGGTATCTCCTAACAAGACTATTATTGATTAAGCATATAATTTTAATTCACTCAAACAAAATACAAATAAGATTACATACTAAATTCTCAACATAGTAATCTCAAACTTCAAAATTGCACATATATGCCCACAAGAACATTAAAATATATCCATGTGCCCCTCCAGATCCAAGAGAAAAGCTGTGTTGTTTATTTTTTAAAATCGAGCAAACCACATTCATCAAATCGTAATAAATTTATTCTTTTGTAGACCGGCTATACATGAGTCCCTACCTTAGTTTAACCGAGCTAAATGCTACAAATAATGTAGAAAGATAGAAATTAGGGTAAGCTTAGCCGCTTTGTTGACATATTATCAGCCTTCTCCTCCTATGGCGGTGTCTCATTCTCAAATTTAGAGTTGGTGTCCAATGGCTACTAAGTTGCCCTCCTCCTCCTAGGTAATTATACAACAACATAGAAACAATGCACTGTTGAGAGTATACTTGTTCAAATGGGGTAATTATATATATATTTTTAGAAATTTATACACGTAGCCTACCTTAATGTACAGACAGACAGGCTTGTCTGTCTGTTCCAAATAATTTTAAGTGATAAATTGTGTCAAGAACCCTCGTGTGCACTTCTGTAAAGTAATAAGCAAAATATGGGACATATGTAGGTAAATATGTCATAGAAAACAATTCAACCTGGTATTTATGGGTTCCATATAAATTAAAGCATTAAAATATAGATCTATTGTGGAGGATTACCAAATCTCATGTCCACCATCATTAGTTTTTTAGAGATCTTGATCATGTGATGAATATTTTATAAGTGTTCAATATTTATTTAAGTATAATTTGTCAAGGTCATCACAGATGAACACACATCTCAATGTCAGGGATTTGCTATTCTTTAGAGCATCCCATTGAGTTGATTGGATTAAAAAAAAGTTAGATTTTATTGTGTCACTTAATGTGTTTGATACTTTATTGATTACATTTCAATGGGGACAGGTACACCAAATGGGTAAATACATGAAACTAAGTCATGGCCAAATAAAAATAATAATTCTGACCTATATATGAACTACTTAACTACTTCCTCATTGGAAGCTTTTTTCTTGCTGATGTTTGGTTTACCTACCAATTTAATATTTCATTTTGTGGTTTTATTTTTTGTTCAATATATAAAGTTCATAATCTTTATACTCTAATATATATACTGTTTTGGAGTAAATAATTTGGGAAGTATTGGCGATCGCTAGGGCTCAAAATGACCTGATGCCACCCAGTTTAGGCTATCCAAATGCAGTGGAGATAAGCTCTGGATCTAGAAAGTTCTAACAGCTTGGCATCTACTACCTCTAGTCTAGCGCTAAACTATAACCGTAACCGGAGCTTTGTTGGAACCCTCTTGGATTGACAGTTAGCAACTCCGCCACCATCTAACTAGATCCTAACAATCTAATCCTAGCCTGTTTCAGTATGAGGACCTTCACTCACAACTCGAAAGGATATGTATCTTCAATTGAGGATTTAGTACGCTATTCTCATTCTACTTGACTGACTGCTTTAGAAAGTTAAGGGCCGCTTGCTCACATGAGACTCTCTCCACTCTCTTCCGGGGCCTCCCTTTGGAGCCCCTATTGCTTAAGTATTGGGCATACTTTGGGGCACGAAATGACCCTCTTTGCATATCAACCTTTTGGCGCAGATGTGATACACGAAGATCTAATCCCCTGAGCAATAGATAACCCAATGCGCGAGAGTCCACTCAAAGAGTTGTCTACATAGCTCATTCTTTCCTCTGGGCCCTCTTGAAGTTTCTCCATCTCCCACCCATCTCTTATCCGCTGATTTGGACTGCTCGCATTCCAAGGGGAGAAAGCAGATTCTCAAGATCAATAGTATATATAGAGTTTCGTTTGATGTATATATATATATATATATATATATATAGTGATAGGATCGGGCCAAGTCCGCCGATCCTATCACCATTATTTTAACATACAATATATTTAAAACATATATATATTATATTTTTTTCGTTTATATATATATTTTGATTTATCTAAAAGAAATTTTAAACAAATATATAGATATGTATATATAATTAATTTAAAAAAGAATATGTATATATTTATATGTGATACCGGGGTGATAAAGATAATTTAAAAAGTATTATATATGTATATCTATATATATTATATAAAATATGTAGATAAATCTATATATTTATAAATGCATTATAAAAAATATAATATATATTTTTTAAATAATTTTTGAATATAAGTTAAAATAGTGTTAGGATAGAAGGCGGTAGGACTTCGATTTGGAGCACGTACCATCTTCTATCCTCTATCAGTATATATATATATAGAGGAGAGTATATATATATATATGGAAATATTAGTATAAGCCAAATGGGATTCTTTATTCATATAAGCATGTAAAACACCTCATTTTAACTCACTTGAGATCGGTATTTTTTCCAAATCGGCCATATGGATGGAAAGAACGTCGAAAAATAAGTTAAGCGTATCCAATTTTAAATATAATTTTCGCTGATAAGTATGATTACCATTTATCTTAAGATTGAGGTGACATAGAAAGGAAATCATATGGGTTAAATTTTCATCATTTTAAGATTGTAATGATCATCTGATGTGAAACAAATATTATGAAGTCATTTATCTTAAGCTCATACCGATATTCTCATCCATCTGATACGCCGATTTGAAACATACTTGCTCCAAGCACTTCTGAATTAGGCTAAGCAATCGGGGATATGAATAATAGGTAATCATTTTAACTATAGTAACATGCTTATATAAATATATCATATATATATATATATATATATATATATATATATATATATATAAATTTAAAACTTTTAAAGTGTCAAATAACCTTTTTCCTTCCTTGGTGATGAATGCCACTTATTAATGAAAAAATAAGAGTAAATTTAAAAAAAAAATCCGCATTAGTTTCATACAAAATAAGGAAAGTGTTTTGTTTGCTTAAGTTAAAAACTAAGTTTCTCTCAGTTACATAAAAATATGAAAAAACCGTAAGTCCTCTCATTAACACATCGTTAATCCTACTTAGTTTGTAGGGAGGATATTTCTATCAATTTTTGTCATACAAGTGATCTTTGAAATAAATGTAGATGTTTGAGAAAGAAATCCCGATTCTATGGCGATTTTTATGCTAATTTTATACAAAATTTGGCCGAAGGAAATTACCACTTTCCGCTAATGAAAAGTTAAGATTGGCGATGTAGTTACTTGATCCATTTTCATGTCACATTGTCAGAGAACCATATAGTTTTATAAAGAAAAAAAAAACACTTTCCATATTTTGCAAATATGTGAAGCCAGTATATGTATTTTTTTTTAAAATTTATCCAAAAATAATGAAATTTTGATCTAATAAATATTTTGTTCGATCTGAAACTTTATTTTTAAAATATAATATTGTAGGATTTGAAAAAGTAAATTTCTCACATCAAATATATGTATAGTTTAGATCTGATAGTATTGAAACATTTATACATATCGGTTGAGTTGAGTTAATAAAGTTACTAAAAAGTGTTTTAAATTAAATAACCCTTTTAACTGTTGAAACATAATTTTAAGCTGTTTATTTATCGGTGGTTGGATGAGCAGAGTGGTCTTTTACAGTCCCAATCCTACCTTTTAATTCGCACGTGTTTTGCTTCGTGGAAGCTGTGACATCACTTCTTATATTCGCTCTTGCCGTTCTGGGACCCATGTTTATACTTTTAATATTTTAATTTTGTAAAAAATTAAAAAGTAATACTTTATAAACAAGTGGAGAAGTTCCAAAAAACATTTAAAGGATTTACTTTTTGGTTGGAGATGAAATTCAAAAATCTTCAGGTAATTCAATTCTACAATGTAGTTGTAAATATTTGGATTTTAAAATCTGCTACGTTTAAAATCCAGGTGTTTTGTGGTTGAATGTAATTGGAAATCCAGGATTTAAGGAAATTTTGTGTTTGGTTTGGAAGTATTTGAAATATCTGTACGATTTGGAAAGAAAGCGGTCGCGATATGGTATTTCATTTTTTAACTTGTAAGGTAGGTAGGAAACTATACATCCTTTGAGAATTATATGTTTTGAAATTATTAATTTTAAATAATATACTTATTTTTTATTTTTTATGTAAATAATCCTATAAATAATTACCACCAAAAATAATATGTATTTTTCAGATGTAAGAATTTTTAATTTTATTGCTATAGAAGGATTATTTGTGAGTTTTATACAAATCACCCTATAAGTCTGTATTAAATACAATAAATTATATAGTTACTTTAAATCAATGACATATTTAAAAAAATGTCTATAATTCAACAACAAACAAGGTATAATCTATAATTAAAACAACAAATGTCTATAATTAAACAAACAAAGGTTTTGGATCTATATATATAAACAAGGGTTTTATCTATAATTAAACAGCAAACAAAGTTCACCAACAAAAATAGAATTACAACAAAGTAGATTATCAAGCAATAACAATTTCAACATGTGCCTTCTAATTAAACTAAACAAACAAAGTTCATAAACAAATGTTTGTTGCTGCTAACTTCAAAACAAAGGTTTTAGTCATACAATGGTAGATGATCCTACAAACACGATGAATGTCATCACAACTTCGATACATTTTAATTCAAGCCATTCCTTCAAGTCTTTCCCTTCAAAATTTCATCTGTAGGGATGACTAAGTACTCTAGCATATGTCATACTTTGCCCCGTTTGATATCACCCAACTTTCTTTGGGATTCTCCTGCAATCAAGATAGAAAAAAATTATATAAAATGGGTAAATCTTTTTGGTCCTCCTGAAATAGAATGAGCATTTTCATATTCCATGAAATAATAAACTTACCACGAACCTAGATTTGAAGCCTCGAAAGTCTTCCCCTTGATTGTGGCCAAGTGTACTCTCAGAGGAACTCCTCCGCCTTAGAGGAAATCTTTCTAAAGCGTTAAACACGCAGCTTTCAATAAAGTGCCTTTAGCTCTAGAATCATCGGCTATCAAAATAATCCACTTAAGCCTTTGTTTATTTCACGGTCCGAGAATCCATATTCACTCAACTTCAAACACTCGTACATGAAAGGTTAAATGCGTAAAAAGCTTATGGACTGTTAGTAGAGCATATGAAATCCCTTCTTTTAATTGTGGAAGACATATCTTTTTAATTTCTAGAAGTCTCTTCGCTTGCTTTGCGGCTTTCCTTTTCCTTTCTAACTTTGCTAGTGTAGGGGTTGGCAGATTCGGGGTTGCATATTTTCGGTTGACTACATAATTACGATTGGTACATGAACTTCTTCATTTATATCATCATTTGAGATATCTTCAAATTGGATTGAAGGAGCTGATTACCATGAAGTCCCACATACAGTCCATCTCTATCTTGGAAATGGAACGTCACCCAAAGTGCATAGCATGAAATTCTACGCAATTGCATTGGTCATTGCGCGCATCACAGTCCTCCGATGGAGGTCATGATCCTCGATTGAAAGCTTGTTCAAGAAAGGCTGCATCTGTGTGGATGGATCGCATTAAATGCTTAAATTAGTAACATGTGATCAAGTGAAATAATTAAGCTGTAACAAGTATTAATACCTTGATGTAGTTTTCTATACTCTACCCCGTGTCTCCCAAATTATTATCATCTTCTTACACTATTGTCCCAACCCATTTCCACTCCAACTCTTTCGGTTTCTTGATTCTCACCCAGTCCTTTTCTTGATTGTCCTTGGAGTGATTAGCCCACATTTACCTCATACATCACTATCACCCCAAAATCTTCCACTTGCAGATGACTCTCACGATCATGACGTGTATTGCTTGTGGTTTGAATCTCCTTATCAACTTTTCTAAACCTTGTACTACTTGGTACAGCCATAGAATTGTAAGAAAAAAGCTTGACTCTAAATTTGCGGGTGTTCACGTCGTTTGTACCCACCTATTTTTTTGCAGACGGACTTCATTTATACGATGAAGTTTGACTTTTCTTGCCTTGCGTCCCTAATGTCAATCAATTGTATGACAATGGCCTATAAATATGCTGTACATCCCAAAATTCATAAATTAAAAACAATGTATTTTAAAAAGTAAGGGTTTCAAAAAGTAGAAAACTATGAAAAAGAAAAAACTCTTTAAATCCATATAAAGCTCAATATAAGAAGAACATAACTAGCTTTAATGTTGAGATGTGATAAGTGACATAAACTCAATATAAATTGAACAATACACCTGTTAACATTTCAAAAGGTTGCATAACTACTGCATAACCTGTAAATCATACGAGTTACAGGTTCCTTGGAAACTCAAAATCATAATATGTATTGATAATTATTTTAGAAAAAAGAAAGGATGATTTTCAAAGTCGGTGTAGGATTTCACTTGAAATTTTGCATCATTTCTGAAATTCTTCCATAACTTTTTGAAATTTTGCGAGTCTATACAATAAGATTTTCTGAAAGAGTTCAAAATAGCTGAATGGTACATATGCCATCACATGTGAAGGAATGTGCAGGCGATAGAGAAGAATTCATGGCCCAATTCAAAAGCCACCATACTTAGAGCTGGCAGATTGAGGCTAAAACTCCCAACAACATAACCAAAAATAGCACGAAAAATCTCCAAAATGTAAATCACTAAACATGAATTTCCAAATCCATAAAAGAACACATCATATAAGAAGAGCAAAGAAATGCATCAAGAGCTCGATTAAGGCCCGATAAGCAAGTGAGAAGAGAGAGATCAGGAGGATTAGGAATGAACTCCGAGCGAGGGACCGAATAGCTCACACTCTCCACCTTCAGAACAAGTATATTAGTCAATGGATTAGAGAAAAGAGCGTAGAGAGTACTTAAGAAGCGCCCATGGGAGATTTGCTGCGTCGTATTTCGGGAGGGATGAGCGACTGGGGTTTGGGAGTTGCTCTTATTTCCATGAGTGAGAAGGAAGCACATGATTCCAATCACCCAACTTTCGAGGACGATTTCACCCTCCAGCGTGGCCTATGCGTGAGATTATAACACCAACTCCACGGATTTTGGAATTCATGCAGCCCGATTTGGGGTAATTCAAAATACCATAGCTAGTGTATTTTGAAATACATTTAGATTGAAATCCATAAAAAAAACCCCAACCAAACACTGGATTTTTCAAAATCCCACATTTGGAATTACATTGTAAATTCCAAATGCATCATAGAGGCACAAGCGCATGGTTAGGAATTTTGTAACTCCTTAGAAATCCCTTATATTTTTCATATCTCTTAAAAGTCCATCCCTTTTTTGCGAATGTCATATCAATTTGAAAATTAGCGATACATTGGTGTTAAAAACCCTTAAAAGTGCGAGAAATGCCCATACGAGTTTGTTCTTACTCCCTTATGAGTTGAGTCTCCTCTGAAAATCCACATTCATCCCTCATCGCCATACCTTAACTTGCTTTCGACCAAGTAAAATGGTAGAAGATCAACTTCTACTTCTGCGTCTGCACAATGTGGTATAGTTCTCTCCTTTGCATGTATCACAAACCCGGCCTCCCCACCATCGTCTCGACCACCACGCCAGTGGCGACCACTAGGGAGTAAGATATGTATAGAAATTGGAAACAAAGTGAGATCCAGAACTTTGAAAATTTTTATCACATCTTTTGAGAAGTAAAAGTTAGTTTGTCGAGTTGTAATCAGTAGCTTGTAAAAAGTTATAAGTTGATTTGCATTCAAATAATAACAAGAGGTGTTTGGCAATTTTTAGATATTTATTTTTTCTCCCTTTATTTTACAATATATAGATATATGGACAAAGAACATTACTCAATACGAGTCATCGTAGGAAGTAAAAATATACGTTTACCCAAAAAGCATAAACCCCAAAATATATATATGCTTACTCCAAAAAATACATACTTACCCAAAAAAATACACACAAGAAGCGGGCCTTGAGGACGTTAACTATCTCCCTAGGAGAAATTTTGCCCTAGAGGGGTGGGCTAGAAAGGTGGGAGAAGGTAAGCATATGGAGGAGGAGTTAAAGGAGAAGGGGAGGTGTCAGGGGAAAGAAGGAACACTATGGCTGAGGAAGGAGAAGCCAATGAGCAACAGTGATATATTTTTTTATTAATCCCCTTGAAAGAAATCTGAGATATAATTTGCCGGAATTTCTTACCAAAATAACCAACAAAGGCGAGTGGTAAAAATTTGTATTTTTGTAAAAAACATATGATCCACTAACAAGAATGGACTAGTGGTAGAAAAGACTCAAAAAGAAGAGACTAATAAGAAAGCTGGGGAAATGTTAGAGAGAATTTTGTCAGGGAGATTGAAAATATACCCGGGGAACTATGGTAGATTTATTTTCTTTTATAAACAAAATACTATCATAACATGGTCACTGATTTATAGTATATTGTTAATTTATAGGGCCACACAGTATTTTGCTTTTTACATTACTGGGCACCTATCTTTGCTTTTATAGAATCTGGCCTTGACTTTTTAAGATTCTAAAAAACCTCATCCGATTTAGAAAAGTTACAAATGGTACCTCTTGGCCGATAAGAGGGGTGGCCAATTTTGTGAAGTTAACATCCTAATTTTGTTATTAACTTTAACTAATTGGGAGTTTTTATTAACTTTAAATTAATCACGATTAAATTTAAACTTGAAATTATATAACCTATTATACCCTATATATATATAATGTCTATTTCATCAACCCGTTCAATGAAATATGATAACTCTCACATCTCTCCGTGAGTCTCTCTGGTGCCATTAATAAGTCATCCATGCACCTTGCAGTTTACTTTCGGCTTTCATGGAACACGAACATATTTTTGGATACGTAATGATTTCGTTCTTACGATCCTTTCTTAGTCGGCCGGCGGGAGAAAATAGGAGTAGAATTACCGCATTCACTCCCGCCGGCGTGGCTTTTACCGGGGAATGTCGACGGCCAATTCATCGGAAGCATCATGGTTGTCATCCGGCCAATTCACTGGAAGTTGGCGTGTATATAGAGATGCGGCGGCACGTACGATTCGCGATTAGGTAGCTTCGAGACAAAACAAAGGGGTCCGCGGGGCGAAAGTTTGCGAATATGTTATGCCTTATTAGTATTATATTGAATTGAATAAGAGTAGTATTAAATACGGATTTATTTAGTTTAATTGGTAGGAATGATAGCTTGCATGTAGCTAGGTGGAATCAAATCACATTAGGGAGTATGGTATTGCGTGGGGGTGTGTCACGGCATGCCGGAGTGCTTTCGAGCACAATGTCTATCTAGAAGATTCTAGTATGCTCAATTGATGCGTAACTTAGCCTTATATAATAAGCCACATTTACAAATAGGCATGATTATAGAAAGAAGATCAATTCCTGCTGTTTCTCATCTTCTTCTTTCCTCCTCTGTTCCCTTCTCCTTTCACTGCTCAGCCCCTCCACAGTTCTCTACATCCTCGAGGTGCATCAAATAACTCCATTTGATAAGAAAAAGATATGACCAAAAGTATGAATGGTAAAAAATAGTGTGAAAGGATAAACACATTTTGTGTTCAAACAAAATATTTAGAATTGGTAAAACACCTTTAGAAAAAAAAGAGTGGCAATGGAAGAAATCAAAGCTTATGCAACCAATAAAAGCGATTCATTCGAGAGAGAATAAATTTTTCTATATCATTTCTAGCAAATTGTTCTTCCCGCGATTACTACACCTTTAGGAACCATAAATTCTGAAGGGAATCTTTTTCTTCTAGAAATTTAGCGGATTGTAATGTAATTTTTGCCAGCGGATATAGATCTCTTCACATATATAAAATATCTTCTTTTTGATCTTCCAAGCGATTATTACCAACTTTGTGGATAACAATTTGGTTGAAAATACAAAGGAGCTCTATCAATGGGAGCAACAACATTTGTGACTCGGTTAAACAAAAGAATCCAAATTAATCACGCATTTACCTCACATGAATGATGATTTATAAATCTTGCTATTCCACACCATGTTTGAGGTGGCATCTACACGCCAATGAGTATGATGAGCTATGGAGATATCAAGGAAGCTAAAATAGTTTTTGAGATCACCAGTCAACACAACATTTTCAAGAAGCACTTAAGAAAATTTGGAAGTATAAAATAAAAAAATAAAAAAATTTTAGAGAGGCAACAATTAGAAGCATTAAAAAAAGGCATTTTTGAGATGAACACGTACATATGAACACATTGAATTTAAAAGAAACAACAATGGGGCTATGATCCATTAACCTTGTTTTGCATGAAATTCAAATTCAAATACAACTTTGTTAATTTAAAAGAAGCTTAACAACTCAACATTAAAAATGCATCATTGTTTAGAAAAGCAACAAATATTTGCATAAGAAACTCAAAAATTTCCACCTCTATTATAACAAAAGAGTACTTTAGCATCTTTGCTTTCACTAAAACATAGTTCTTTCTAGCAGGCTGAAATATTCCATGGAAAATAGTTTTCTCCAGGAATTCACGCCTTACATTGTCACTTTGGGCATGGCTTCCATGTGGTCGCTCAGACCATAACTTGCATTGGTCACTTTGGAGTAGCTCTCTTTGCCCCTCCTTCTCCTTGGCGGCCTTCTCCACTTGCAATTTTTCATTTTTGCATTTCGCGGCCCTAGGACCAGGTGTGTAGTCTTGCGGAGTTTTGATATTATAGCGTAACAGCTACTCCATTCGCGATTTACCCACGTCTTATAATTGTGCCCTGCTTTAGTAGTGATCACAGTGGGCATCCCGACAAGCGGAAGGAGTTCGATCACGGCTCCTTTTCCTAAGCCTTTTAGGTCTCACTGGTCTCATTACGTCTATAGGAGGGACCAAGCTGGATTCACATATGGAGTCTGCTGGCCAACATTTGTGGCGGGCATTAGTTAGAAATATATAGGCTCATAGGTCGCAAAAGGAATGTTTCCCTACAAAATAATTGGGACAGGTTGTTTAGGAAATACTAAATATTTTAAGTTCTACAAATTCAAAAGAAGCTTCTACTTTGTGGTAGCACTTGTGAACAAAAGAATCTTGAGGGGTGGCAGAGCCTTAAAAAGAAGAGAAAAATTTTTGCACAAACATGAGATCATGGGATCAGTGGATAAATCCCACTTCCTACAAGTGCAAGTCTCGACCACATTTGTCTCACATCCAACTTTACTTCTCTGCCATGGTGACAATGTTTCCCGCTTCAATTTTATTTCCTCTACAATAATGTGCTATACCCAATCAAATCCGGCCCTCTTATAAAATCCAACTTCTTTTGAATCCTTGGACATATTTGATTATTCTAAATCTCTCCATCCGCTCATTTTCAAATAGAGGAAAGAACTGCTTCTCATGAGCAATCCTCACGATCATTTCCAACATATGGTGATAATGGAAGCTTCTCCTAGCCTTGAGGTATGCTTAGGGAGTTGAATGTTTTGGATGATATGATTGTTCAACAACATATCACATTTTAACTTCTGGTTTGAGAATTTATGCCTAGACCATCTCTACGGATTTGTCTCTCTAGCTTAACCACTTTCCGGTTCGCCACCGCTACTCCAAGAGACAATAAGTAGTACAGGTCTCTCAATACTATGCATTAAAAGCTGGCATACCTCTGTACTTGCGCCTTGCAGCATGCCCATTAAAGCATTCTTGAACTCTCTCGGGGAAATTTCTTCTTGAAATTCTCATACAAATGCCTCACACATATTCTATGATCCTTTGGCTCAACATAATCTGCAAGAATGCTCAGCAAACCCTACAAAAATAAATTGAACTTAGTAATGATAAAATAATAGAACAATTAGAGCTAATTACATTTAAGCGAATTAATACTTTTAAGCCTTGTAGCTAACCTTATTTTGAGCTGGAGACATATGAATATCCATTTATTCTCGACCCACAGACCCAACATCATAAAGAAGGTTCTCAACAAACCAACCTTGAGTTGTAGTATTTTCCACCTCAACTTTGCATATGCTGTGAGGAACATGTTGTCATTGGCATCTATCCCAATAGCACATAATAGCTCTGCTGGAAATCCACCTTTGATGTAGCATCCATCTAAACCTATAATAGGCCTCTGATGCTTGAATCCATCCTTGCAGCGACAAAACAAACATATAGCCTTTGAAACACACCATTTAATGCTGCTTCATCTTAACACTACTACCACACATGGATTGTATCTCCAACAAAGCATGGCGGTAGTTCCATAATAGTTTGTATTATATATTTGTTTGATCTCCTTCCAATATTTTGCAAAGCCCTCCTTCTTGCTCTGTACTTGGCATTTTGGCGATGTCAACCTCCACATAAAGTTCTTAGCAACAAGTAATTACGGAAGGCCCAATATCCAACTTTAGGCATGTCCATATCTCCCTCTATGTATTTTTTGCCAAGCCGTTTTATAGTCAATCTTTGAACTTGGGCCTTGTCTCCCACATGTGTGCACTCACTCTTGAATATCTTTATCTGAGATTGACCTCTTGTCGGTGATGGGATGCCTAATGTACCAACCACATTTCTTCTTGCAAGTGTAGGCTACAGCAATGTTCCTCTCATTATGTTGAAAGTCATAATCAAACCACCTTTTGTATTGCATACTCTGCCATAAAGCACTGCTTGAAGATTTTGTGATTTGTAAACTCCATTCCTTTTTTCTAGCATAATTTCACCATATAATATGTATTTCCTCATCGCTTGTGGGAACCTAATTTTTCTTCTTCCTTTGGACACAGTACCTTTGTCATTTGGATTCAGACAAGCTTTGTAATAGTTCAGCATTGCCATAATCTGACTCTTGATCACTCAAATCTTGGCCTCTTCCAGCAATTTCTCTACCAAGCCATGCCCTAAGTTCTGATTCATATGCATCCCTGTTTGGTGCACTCCAAAATAGGTCTTCCATTTGGTGTTCTACACTATCCTCAAGTTCTTCATCAGATTCTCTAAAATCTGGATCCTCTTGATGTTCTTCATCTTCTTCATTTCCTTCAACATTAACATCTTTCCCCCCAACATCCATCCTATGGCTGATATGAGTATCTTCTCCTCTCTCTATTGGCATTTCAGTATCTACCGTAGGCTCAACCTAATCAAATTAAACCAAATCGCGAGTCCAACATTTAAAACATCAATTAGAGAAACATTTAGAATGAAAGTGGAATGCCCATTTACAATCAATTAAAGAAACTAATGGATAGAAACCTAAGAAATTAATAATTTGGAATGCCCATTTTACTCTATTACATTATCTCGGATGTAAGACCACATCTAAGCTGATAGCTTCAACAAAGAAAATAAAAAGAAAGGACCATACTCTATTACAAGCTTAAACATGATACGCGTAAGTAGATGTTAACAAAATTAGCAAAAGGAGAAAATCACTTGAAGTTCTCATCGGTGTATTGCAGAGATCAAATTTGTAATGGGCATTTGTAGCAATCTCTTGTTTCAAAGGAGCAACAGATGACTCTGATTTGTCCAACAGACTAAAATCCAGTTTTAAATAGTCAAAAAAAAAAAAATTATAATTCGCTATTATCCTTATCATATATTAAAATATAGAAGCCACATTTTTCTCATTACTTTTCACAAGACAAGCCAAATTATCTCATGAAGAAATAGATAGTGTTTAGTCCAAAGCAAAGAAGTTTGATTAGGTATTAGAAGAAGAGCAAAATATTCAAGATTTGTACAAAAGCACTTTTAATCTGCTTAAAATTTAGGGTTGTTAAAAGACCACAAAAGGTATGAACTAAAACAAATTTTGGAATAAATTGAAGATGACTTATGGAAGACCACAAAAGGTATGAGCTAAAACCAATAACAGTCTATATTGTCATGAAGCCTATAATTTTTTTTTTTTTTTGGAATTCAAGCGTTGTAGAAACTATATTATAGGCTAAAAAAAATTTGTGTTTCAAATGGAGCTTACATTATCCTTTGTGGTTACTAAAAGTATCTTCTCTTCCATCTTCCTAGCACCTTCATTGGCGGTTCAACATGCGCCCATAACCTCAAGGCCCTCGACCTAATATAATTAAACCAAATGACATGTTAGCATTAAAATCACATGTCATCTAAAATAATTTGCAATAAGAAGAAGCGTATTAAGACATACATCCGATTAACTTAGAAAAGTGCATTCTGATTTACATTCCAATATATGCATGCCAATTAATTAATTCATTAAATTGCGGTATATGGATGATTCTCATTGTAATTCATAATATGAGATATGTATATCTTTAGACATGGATATAGAATTTGTGATCTACGATTTATATGTATTATATATCTTTGTAGCCAACAAAATTAGCCAACAACAATATCCATATCCAGGACTTCAATGTATTACAAACTTAGCTGTAGCATTTAAGATTTTCCTTCTAAAAAAAGAAAAAGTACAAAAGAAAAGGGGCATTTACCATATGAACCACATGACAAGGTCGGAAAATAAGGAAATTGATCAAATTAATCAAATGTATATAGAGAATGTTTGTCCCATTTTACTACAAATCAGATGCATATTATGCATGAATAATGACCTTCAAAACAACTGAAATTAGCTCCATTTCACCCAATTCCATACTAAAATCTTTTAAGGTAAAATTTGAGAATTAGAACAATGAACCTAAAATATATGAACTAAATAATTTAAAATCTAAACACCAAAACCAGGCCACAGCTCCACCCAAACCCCGAGGACCCTTGCCTTTGACATCGTCCCTCACACTTAGGTTGCCCACAACTAGACCTCTCCTCTGCCACCCCGGAGGCGTCTGGCTCCCTTGATCCCGAGGGTTTACGTGCCCCGAGGGGAAAGCAGGAGCACAGGAACCTAAATTCTCCATTCGCGGTCACTTGAGGTTGAGTTAGAGCTGCGATGATGCTCAGAACCTTCAAGAGTCCCAAAACCTAGAATCTCGCGGAGGGGTTTATCGCGGGAAAAGGGTTGTCAAACTTAAAGTTAATAAAAAAACTTCCAATTAGTTAAAGTTAATAACAAAATTAGGATGTTAACCTCACGTGAATTTTACTCTTATTAATGAGGTGCTTTTTGCCGGCTTAAAAAGTTGAGGGTCTACCGAGATTCTTAAAAAGTTGGAGTCTTAGAAAGTGAAAAAAGCGGTATAGTTGAGGTGGGTAAAAAAAATTACCCCTTAAATATATTATATACTCAATGAGGTGAGAAGGACTTCTTCAGCCCAGGGGCGTTACTATTGACACGTGTGGAACGCGTGCCCATAGAGGAAGACCTCCCTCGCATGTGAGAACTTCTAAGTATTTTTGCCACGTGGCAATCTGCCACGATTGGCATTAATACACATTCTTAAGTGGTCTTCCTTTGTTTTTAATAGCACGAAATCTATATTTTTAAAAAAAATAAAAAGTAAGGAGTTAGTTTTGCATGGTCTTGAATTTTTTCTTTAATTTTGGCTTCTAATTATCCATGAAATTTTATAGAGAAATTTTAAATTTGGAGATTGTATTTTGTTGACTTGAGAAAAAAAAAACTAGTATGTTAGAAATGAAGAATTTATTGAAGAAAAGCTAGATGGCCTTGAATACATTTAATAATAATAATAATATATATATATATATATATATATATATACATTATCATTAATTGTGAATTTTCACTTAAATAATAAACTACATGAAAGTGTTTATGTGGATGGGTAAAAAGGGTGTGTTGATATATTATAGGGTAAATTAAAAAAAAAACATGTAGTTTCACAGATTTGTAAAACATGGACAATGTTTTTTTTAAAGAAAAAACTCTTATGATTTCTCCAACTAACAAAAATAAAGAGGAAAAATCAGAAGATTTTTAACAAAAAAAACTAGGTGGTTGCACGAGTTTACAAAAAATGGACAGTTTTTGTTTAAAAAAAAAACTTTTCTTGTTTTTTTTTTTTTGTTAACTGGAGAAATTATAAGGTTTTTTCCGGATAAAAAACACTGTCCCTATTTTGTAAATCCGTGAAACTACATGGTTTTTGTTTGAAATTTACCCTATATTATATCTATGCAATTAATTATGACTATGAAATGTCTAATTTTTGGTTAGTCACGGAGGAGCACAAAATTATAGTCTATAAAAAATTAATTTTCAAATTAGCTTTTTTATATGTGAATTAATTAAATTAAATATGACCTAATTAACATTACAAGACAACAATGTGATATAAAATGATACGTCCCAAATCCCACCGTCCACATGTCGACATCCTCACACCCCACATTAATGCGGCACAGGGACACGAGGCAACCATCATACTACCCCAGCGGTAAACAGCAAAGCCACCCATACAAAAGGGAAAGAGTGACCTACATACCTCACTCTCCTCATGACCCGATATAATGATACTTGAGGAGGTTACGTGACGTAATAGGGCGAATCCCCAAGCATACTTGCAAAGGCAACAAAGGGAAGCGAGGAGGAGGCAAGGGGTAAGGTCATTCTAAAAAACATTTTTTCCCTCCAGCAACTCTCGGCTACTCCTCCTTCTTCGGCCATCTTACGGCTATTTAGATCGTAGGAGCGGGCTTGGGCTCAAGGGCCCTACCCCCTCTAATCAGAGTCAGTTCTTGTCTCTTTTTCAGGTGAGCCGTCCTCCGAAACACCTTCAACTGCATCTTCTTCCAAGGAAGACATCAATTGTTGGCTTGAGCTGGGAGCTACCTGAAGCCTAACTAGTTTTTTGGTTAACATAAAACATTAACATTATATATATAAAAAAAATGTTTTACATCTTTGTCAAAATTAAACATAATATTCGAAGAAATTAAGAAAGAATAACTAAATTTATTATTTGTGACTCAACATGAAATTTGATTTTCTTTTTATTAAATTTTGTACAAATTGTCCTAAATGAGTGCATGAGGATCATTAAAGCCTCCATGTGTTGCATCCAAAAGTGTAATACATACATGATTGATTGACAACTCGTAGTACACATAAATGAAAAGAGATCTTGGATCTACACATTAATAGCGTTGGCATGTAAACAATTTGATGGCATTTATTTATGCAAGTTCAAATGTCAATTATTCATAAGGTATGAATGAATTTTATGGATGGAACAACTTAACTAAATCAAGATCGATGATGGTCAAAGTCATAGATATTATTTATGATACTAATTTTTTCTTATTATTCTGATTTGTTACAGTCAATCCAGCAAAGAAGCTAAAACTGGAAAAGGCATATATACTGGTCAAAAACACAAAAAAAAACTTCAGTTTATACAAGGACCCTCACTGACGTAGGTGACAAGGAAAAAGGGGAGGGAGAAAACATAAAAGCAGTCAAGACATAACGGCAACTAACTTTTTATTAGTTGTGTAACCAAGACTGTATATAATCTTTAATTTATCATAAATAAATGTAATTTCTCCATCTTTTCCTTAAAAAAATAGAAGAAAAAAAATTCTAACCATAAAACTTAGTGTTTAGAGGACATCTTTAGAGTCCTTTTTTTCTTAAGAAAATTTTCAATGTACCACTAAAAGTTATCCTAATTACATTTATACTCTAGAAAATCATAATAATAAGTATATTTTCAAATTTTTCATTTGATTGTGTATATACCCATGTCGGATCTTAACTATAGTTAAATGTAAACTATAGACCAAAGAAATACCTCTTATACATTTAAAAGTCATTTCAATTATTTTAAATTTTATTTTTTTAGTGATATATTTACAAATTTATAACTAAATAAAATTTTTGGAAATGATATAATTATCTTTTCACATGACTACAATATGTTAACAAATGCCTAAGCATCTGTAACCACATGGGTATAAATGCAATAAAGTGAGAAATCATGGAATATATGGTTATGTTTTTTTTCAGGAGTATATATATATATATATATATATATATATATATATATATATATATATGCAATATTGATATTTTCCAGAGGTATCGACAAAAACCCTTTTCTTTTAATATGATTTTGCAAATGATACTCAATTATGTTTGGAGATTATTTTTCTATAATTTGTATACATTACTTTGATTTATTGTAGATTTTACAAATGTCATCTAAAAATTTTGAAGTTAATTTTTAGGGCAAAAACTCAATAATTTTTTGATAACTTATCAATATTTTTTTACATTTAAAATTATGAATCTTAAACTCATTTATTTGATAAAATGGATGAAATATGAAGCAACATAAAATGATTTGGGTGAAGCACAAAAACAAAGGCAGCGTGACATATGAAAGGAGGGACAGCGGGCCATCCACTTCCATAGGAATAAAACGATGAAAACAAACAACACTTCCCTCTGTTCTTTTCTTTGTTCTCACCCTCTTGTCCTCTTCCTTTTCCATGGAATGTGTACCTTCACTCATTAAACTTTACTTAATTTTTTTATTAAATTAAAACTTATATACATATATATATATATATATATATATATATATATATATATATATATATATATATTATTAAAAATAGAGAATTTGAATTAAGTTAATGTTACAAGTAAAAGATCAGAAGATATAGAGACTCATTTTATGGTAGAATAAAACCATATGAATTAATAATTTTAATTTTAAAAACTATATATATACATATATCAGAGGTGTTAGAATCCTACCGACCTTAAATCGTGGCACGGCCCATTATATTACCCCCAAAAAAAAAAAACCTAAAAGCTCCAACAAACTCATCCCCTTGGATGGAGTGAGTGGCCATAGTGCATGATGTGGCCAACCGGACTCTAACATTTTCATATATATATATATATATATATATATATATATATATATATATATATGATTAGGTGGATAAATCGCATTCATTTATTGATGAAAAGTGAGGGGTGAATACATTGGTCGAGTGGTATGGAGACTACTCTTTCCTCAAGCCTCTCGTGTATCCGAGGAATACAAATAAAACTTTGTGTGACTACTTAGGTGAGGGTTTACTCGAGGTGTGACATTCTTGAAGTCATCTCCTTCATCATCTCTTGTGGCGGGTCTTTTTGGTGAAAACCAAACTCTATTAATAATAGATTATTGGCACCAATTTTAACTTTTATGTAATGGCGTTTGCCAAGCTATATTAAACCAAGAAAAGTATTAAGTAATTTTATCATGCTGGATAATTTTGAAAATAAATGTATTATTTATTTTAAAATATTTTTATTCTTTTATGAGTTCAAGGGTTGTTGCACTCTGATGTTCCATCCACGTGCGCGTTTTTTGTGAAGCTTTTGACAAGATATTTTGAGCCTAGAGATCTTTAGTGCATTGAGGGTGAAGGCTAAGGTTGAACATAAATATTCATTTATATTAACATTAGTGATAATTTTGGAAATAAAAAAATTAAAGATATAAAACTATAGTGTCAAAAACTTTTGTCCAAAAGTAATTGTAAATATATATAGTAACATATAGACAACTTTTTAGGAGAATGTTTTTTTGTATTTCTTTATTTTTAAAATTTCTTAATATATAATTATAAATTTCTATTGAAAACAAAATGAAAGCAAGAGTAGTTGCAATAATATGCTTACGCTTGGAATTAGTTTAACAATAAATGGTAATTTATTTTATACCCCCGAATAACAAGGGAAAAGGAAGAAGCTTTTTAGGGAAATATTACAAATATTTTTAGAAAATGGATATATAAATCATATTTTGATTTATTTACTCCATGAATTAGAAAAATAATGAGGTCAAGTTGATTTATCATCGAGCCCGATTTTATCAAAAAAATTAGGGTTGAGAATATAATATGTTTCTATAATCAAATTTACTTAGGATTATATTTATTGTCCTCAAATTATGTTCTTAATGAGCATCTAAATATTCGAGTTACCAAAATGTTTATATTAATGGTGACATCGATATAAATTTTAATAATAATAATTTAAATTGAATAAATGAAAATATACACAGTCGATTTCTTAACTCTTTCTTGGTTTAATATAGTCCATGCGCCCAAAAAACCTAAACTGATCGCTCTAGAGTCCATCTTCAAAAGGAGTCTAACATTCACATCGAAAGAGTCATCATCACACACAGGGGCAGATTTGTTGATACTCGGGAGTAAAAAAATAGCACTTCATGAGAAGATATTCACACCCCATATATCATATATGTAGCGGATCATATTTTTGTTTTATGTACTAATGTACTATTTTTCTAATTTTTAATAAATGAATGTGGTTAATCTATTTTATTAAAAAATATATATACATAATAGAGGAGACAATTAAAACAAGTAAAAAGTATGAAAACAAAAAAAATCATTTTCTTAGTAAAAATACAACTCCAAATTCCTCAAATTTATTTTTAAAATTTTAAATTAACCATCAATTTCATAAAAAAAATTATTTTCTAATTAAATCCTAATTTTCTGACAATAAGGAAAAATACAAAATCAGAGAGGGAGACACATCTTCTCAGGACAAAACTGTCAGTTTTACTCTTTCCCCCAAATTCCTCAAAAGAAGAGAGAGAAATAGTAGAGAGAGAGACAAGATGTAATTTAAAAATTATTTAAAAAATAAAATTATTGAAAAAATATCATAGAGAGGTTGTAGAGAGAGAGAGAGGTGTTTTAACTTTAACACAATGAAAAATGAAAATTAATAAAAATATATGTAAAAAAAATTGAAATTAAGTTAAAATAATATGAAAATTTGATAAAATTAGATTAAAAAATAAAAATTAAAATTAAAAAAATAGTAGAGAGAGAGTAGAGAGAGAGAAAGAGAGTCACAAAAGAGAATCTATCCAATCTACTAGCAATAAAGTAACAAGTACTGCTCCTCCTCGTGAGCTATCTCAGTCTCCCTCCTCCGTTCTAGAGAGAGAAACCCCCTCTTTCTCTCTCTAGAAGAGAGCTCGAAGAAGAGGGCTAGAAGGAGAGAAGGAGGAGCAGCAGGAGGAGGAGGAGGAGGAGGTCTTTAGAATGACGTCCGGTGGAGGCCGGCTTCCAACGTGGAAGGAGAGGGAGAACAACAAGAGAAGAGAGAGGAGGAGGAGGGCCATTGCTGCCAAGATCTTTTCTGGTTTGAGGGCTCTTGGGAACTACAAGCTCCCCAAGCACTGCGACAACAACGAGGTCCTCAAGGCCCTCTGCGCCGAGGCTGGATGGACTGTGGAGCCTGATGGCACTACCTACCGAAAGGTCTCTCCTTTCTCTTTCTCTCGCTGTCTTTCTTTCTCTAAAGCTCGCTCCATTAGATCTCTCTACTTTTGGTTTTGATCTAGGTATCTCAAAGTTTGCTCCTTTCTTTCTGTTTCTGATTCTAAAGGTTTGATTTTGATGTGTTATTTGTTGCTTTTTATGATGGATTTTGGAAAGCTTGTTCCTGTGTGAGATCTTTGATTTTCTACTTTTCATGAATGTTTTTCAATTGGTTCTTCAGTGAATGAATCTGTGAGCATGTTGGGCTTCAATTTGATTTGTGGCACTATGATTCATGTTTTGTGGATGAATTCTATTTTTCTTTTATGAATTTATTTTGATTTCTTCCTTAAAGCTGTGATCTTTGTGAATATGATTCACAATTAGTCTTTGTTTTCACCATTGATCTGGGAGAACATATACAGAAGAACCAAAAAGGATTCAAACACATGTACCTAAATGTATCATCAATCTTCAAACTATGGATTCATGCAAATGTATCTAATCTCTGTTAATGTGGTTCTATCTATGTTCTATTGACTCAGGGATGCAAACCACCACCACAACCACCGCAAGAACCGATGGGCGGAGGCCTATTGCCGAACATTAGCCATTGCGCAGTCCACCACCCAAGCCCACCCTCATCATCCTTCCCAAGTCCTGTCCCTTCCTACCATGCCAGTCCGTCGTCATCCTCCTTCCTGAGCCCCACCCGCATTGATAATGCCAACAATCCTGCAGGTCAATCCCTCTTATCTCCTCCCTTTCCTCCGCAACCTCTCTTCCCTCCCGCCCCTCCGCATATCCAACAGTGCACCTGTCACTCCACCCCTCTCCTCTCCTACCGCCTCCCGACCACCTAAGCTTAGAAAGCCTGATTGGGATAGGCCGGATAGCTCTGCGTTCCGCTATCCTATATTTGCTGCCTCTGCGCCTGCTAGTCCCACGCGTGCCCGCCAGCTCTTTTATCCTGCAACAATCCCTGAATGTGATGAATCTGATGCCTCCACTGTTGATTCCAGCCGGTGGGTCAGCTTCCAGATGACCGCCCCTGCATCGCCAACCTTCAATCTAGTTAACCCCGTTGTGCCAATGCAAAATGTTATTGTCAATGCCAATGGTGGAATGCCTGAAAAGATGCGCGGTGGCGTGGAGTTTGAGTTTGAGAACAGAAGAGTGAAGGCTTGGGAGGGCGAGACAATCCATGAAGTTGGTGCAGAGGATCTCGAGCTCACACTTGGCACCGGGAAGAACCACGGATGAGGAGTCTGCTGAACTGTGGCTTCCTTCATGATCATTTTCTCCGATCATCCATCCACCTCAAGAGTTTCAGAAACCAGTGATGAATGCATGCGTAGAGATTCATTCATTCTGTTGTGAGTTTTCGAGGCTCATTGCATTGTGTCAGAGCCCTCCGCTCTGATCGAAGGGTGGTGCCGTTGGGTTTGTAAATGGGAAGACCAAAATGTGGGAGCATGCTTCCCCTTGTTATCTGTTTTAGAGTTTCACTTAAATTGTAGAAATGTTTCTGCTCTTCGATGTCTAATTGCCTTAGATTGAAAAACATCAGTTATTTGAGGAAATAGAACAAAAAGGTACTTCAGAAATGATCGTCTGAATTGATTCATGACATGGGAAAAATAACGAAATCTATAGCAGAAATCGCAGTTGTTTAGGAATTGCTCGTTTTGGCCTGCTTCCTATGAGTTATAATACAGTCTATTTATTTCTGATTGTTGGAGGTTCTTATCTGAAAATGAGGGTGAGCTTTCTATTGTAGAATGGAAATGAGGGTCCCTTTCCATGTGAGTTTGTTTGTGAGTGTTAGGCTCACCTTCCAATCACTCCTATGCTCCATGTAACAACATTGTCATGGGCCATGCTCTCAGATGCAGAATGATAGCAAACAAATTATTCAGATAAAGTAGTTTAAATGTTGACCATTTGAATAAATCCACAGAAAAGGAAAGATAAAGCTTGGATCATGATAAGAAAGGAGTACTGCAGAAAACTTGACAGTAATGATCTTTAATGAGCAAACAAATTGAGAACACTACAAATTGTTCAAAGAAAACGGCTTAATTGTACACACATACATCTATTATCTATTGATCAAATACTGCAGAAAACTACCGAAGGACCATCGGCCTAAAGCAAGACTTCTCGGCCTCAAGGCCAGATAATTCGGGCTGATCGAAGATGCTCGTGCTTCGAAATTCCGGGTCCCCGTAGAAATCAGTAGCACTCGTGTGAATTCATTGCCGGAAGATAAAGTTCTCCTAAGCTCGGTAATCTCCACATCTCAGACGCCAGACGCAAGGTGAGGCCGGCGGCCCTCATCATCTAAGCACTACACGCCTTTAACACGCTCTCTAGGAGGTCTCTAAAAAAAAAAATACTGCAGACAACTGGACAGTAACGATCTCTGATGAACAAAGAAATTCATAATCCTTGAAGAAAAACTCTTTAATTCAGCACATTAATCATCTGATGATATGGGTAGGATGGTTGCCAAAAGAGTGGTCCAATCTGCAGAAAATTAACTGCAAGTTCACCCCACCAGATTGGAAGAGGCCCCCTTGGGCCATGGATGGGAAACTAGACGTCTTTCATGGCTTGCATGATTGAAATGTAGCTCTCTCATAGTTTTCAGCTCCTCAAGATGCCAAACCAAGAAAACAGCATTGGAACATGGGCAGGTCTTGTGGCAAGAAAACATGCAGTGGTCCATTTTTTTGGAGAGTAGAACAAAATTCAAGTAGGATTCATACTTTTGAAGGAATATAGATGTGTGCATGTACCTTGAAGTCTGTCGCCGGGTTTTTCGACAAGGTTGTGTTACAACAAGTTGCTGGGTGTCTATAAATACTATCAGTTAGTGCATGAGGTCTATTTTGGGTGAAATCAAATTCCAACTTGTTGGTTAAGTTAATAACTTACTTCTTTGCTTATGTTCAACATAAGATTAAGTTTGATCCGAAAGTTAAGAATGATTGTCTTATTTGTATCAAAATAGGAGCTGTATCTAAATGGTTATAATAAGGTTCTAGTCTATTCAATTGTAACAATAACATAAATATAAAGTGTAAAAGAGATTACTTTATAACCCAAGTTTTCTTTTTCAATAAAGAGTGTGATTGACTTCCATACATATTGACAAAATTATCTTCTCTGCTCGTGGTTTTTTCTTGTTAAAGATTTATTTCCATGTAAATCTTTGTGTTTCGTTTACTGTTTTCATTGCCGATTTTATCTTTGTTTTACAATAGAGAGAAAACTGTCTTCTTTTATTTGTTTAATGCCACCTAGATGGATAAAGAACAGAAATAAAACTATAATATGCATAACATATATAAATAAATAATGCTAAGGCTCCATAAGTAAATCAGCTGAAGGTTTGCTAAGGCTTGATATTACAGACAGTGTTGGTAAATTCAAAAAAAAAAAAAACTTTTATTACATTTGATTATTTTTTTATATTGTAAATTAAATCATAAAACTTATGTTTATATGGATTTCTTTAATATATTCACCAATGATAACAAGTTCAAGCTGAACTAGAGCCAACATCAGTTTTGGTTTGCTAGAACTGGGCTCATTTAGTCGGTTGGGCCATCGACAGGCCAAATTAGGCCCAAGGCATCGACGCTTAAGAAAGAGGTTTAATCATTATGCATTAGGCTTTTTGCGCTAACGAATCATCCTTGAAGCTTCATAAAGATAAAATAATTATTTTATTTAACAATATATTAATTAAGACACTTTTGATTACCTTACCAATTAAGGTAATTGCATCGATGTAAGCATTTCAAAGAGATACTTATTCATCCAATCATAATGTGCCAAGGAAGGGTGCTTTTCCTAGAACTCGGTGCTCTCGGCTATACCTGAGCAATAGGCATGACGTCCGAGCGTCACGCCATATGTCATATCTAATGAAAATTATTTAAGTATATGGAATCAACATGCTCTTGTAGTTAAAGAGAGACGATGGGTCATCTATGTGCTAATTAAGAATTAAGCGATTAAAAGGACACGTTTCGCCACGAGAAGAGTGTTACATGTCAAAATCTCCTCCTTAATCCATTGCTAATAAAAGATTAGCAATGTAATAACATAGGGAATCTCTTTGATTAGTTTAAAGGTTACTAGTCATAAAAAGAGGTTCCCTTTCACCCTTTCACTTTTAGCTTTAGTCTAGGGTTCTGTAAGGTCCCCCCTTTCTCTTGAAGGACAAGGGTCTCCCTCTCAACCTTAAATTGGGGCACAAATCATGGCACAATTAAAGGGGTACCAATATCTAATTGTCATGAATCTTAGCATAAATATCTCTCTTAGATTAAACTTTATAAGATCAAGCCATGAAAGTTAGGGAGCATCAAGGCCTTAACTTGGTCTTGGCTTGCCCTTGAATTGTGCATCTATTTCTTATTATGATTAAGCCAAGTGATAAGACATTGGTGAACATATTAAAGAAATAGCCATTGGCCAACATGCACTAAAATAGGGGTTCTTGCTTTGTTTGGTGTGTTGTTGGCTTGCCATTGATAACCATGCATGCAAGAGTTGGAAGTAGGGAAACAAAGGCCAAGGGTTGTCTGGGATAAGGATGGCACCCTTTGTTTAAACCCTAAACATGGATATCTTGCCCTAATGAAGGATAAATGGTAAAAGGAAACCTCCTAAGCCATGTGAGGGGATCCCTTCTTAACCAAGTTGAATGCTTAATAAATGTTATATCGATGGATCTAAACTTAGTTTATTATGGTGATCATCCCACTGTCTCTCTCTAATTTAATATTTATGATTTATCTTTTTTCGATGTTTTGGCTAAGATCAAGTAGTCTTTCTCTCTGTCACAAACAATGATATTTATCTTAATTTAGAATAAAAACAAAACAAAGGGTAGTTAAATGGGGCTTGCATAGGGGCTCAATTCACCCGGGTTTCACACAGTGCAGCTTATTTACCGCCCAAAAGTTTCACACAACATGTATTTATTTTACCGCCCGGTTTACTACGAGCCAACACGGAGAAGACTCGCGTGCTTGCGTGGGCTACCCCACTGGGTGTCCCACGCCCTGCGCCCTCACCTTGCTTTAGCAAGGATTCGACCGCCGAATCCCTTATGCAAAGGACATGTGCCGCTAGACCAAGAGGTCTTTGGCATTATTATAACTTTTAGCTCACTATTATTATAACTTAAATAGAACTGAAACTAAGTTTTTTTCCTTCTTTTTTGATACAGTGGCTAAACCGCATTCATTAGTAAGCAAAAGGTAACATGTACATATAAGTGACGTTACAAATTTTCGAGGATGTCCTAGTGGCACCTCGACTCATGGTTGTATCCGAGATGGACCTATTTCTTCTCATCTCAGAAGCCTGACTGGGTGGATGCATCTGATGCTCCTCCCTTGTGAACTCCAAGTTTTTCTTGACAATCAACTGTTAGGATTTTATTTTATGTGTGGCCCACGTGCCATATCCTTTGGGTTTTAAAATTTAAACCTTTAAAGATAGTTGGTTTACTAAAGGATAAATGATTTGATAAAAATAAATTATAGATAAATCATTATAAAATAAAATATAAACATGTGCTAAATTCCTATTGGTCAGTAATCTTTATTCAAGTAACTGCACACCTTGATGGAAGGTGTGGATAAAAAGTCTGATAGAAACCGGTCCTCTCTCTACCCACGAAAGATAGTCTTCTCCATCGTAACCGTCACAAATTAAAAGGGGTCAAGTGAGAGAAACCAGTTCTCTGATTTTCTCTGAAGAAAAGCAACATGGATTCAGGTATGTACTTTCATAATTCCTATGCATTGTGGAAATCATATTGTTCAAAATCCTGGGTATTAAATTTATGTAAATTAGGGTTTTGATTTGCATGGTCATGAAATCTTATGCTTACATGTGGTATCAGAGACAGGAGCAAACTAAGAAATCATGAGCAAATCATGAGAAAATCATGAGAAAATCTATACTTCAAATTAGTTTTTGGAGGCATGAGTTGCATCAAACTAAGAAATCATGAGAAAATTTATACTTCAAATTAGTTTTTTTAAAACACAACAATTTATCATGAAAACATCTCCTATTTCTTTTTAGCCATAAGCTCCAGGTGATGGCATGTATTAACAAGTTCCATCCCAAGCGAGTCTTATTCTCCATTTGTTTGGATAGGCTAGCCACTCTTCATAGATCTTGTATCCTATGGGGTGGTAGGTAACCCAAAGAGATTACAATAGTGCGTCCATATACGCGTTGCATAAGGGTATGATGTTAAGTTATAACAGAACATTAGATACATACAAACTACAAGACTTGAGAAGTTTAGGTTGTGGTGTGTATTTGTTTATAAACATTAGGGAACACATACAACAAAAACAACAACTAAGCCTCAATCCCATACTAGATAGGGTCGGCTATATGAATTTTTTGTCTCCATGTCTATCTATCAAAAGAAAGATCCAACTTAATATCTTATATACGTAGATCTTTAGATACTACCTCTCTCCACATAATCCTAGGCTTATCTCTACTCTTCTTCTTATCTTCTATTACTAAATTGTTACATTTTCGAACTGGGGTATCTAAGGGTCTACGACGCACATGTCCAAACCATTTCAACGTCTTTCTCTTATTTTATCTTTAATTGGTTAATTGGTGTAACATACATCTTCTGTTGGATGTTTTAATTTTTAATTATATCCAATCTTGTATGACTACTCATCCACCTTAACAGCTTCATTTCTACCACATTCATCCTATGAATATGTTGAGCTTTAATTACTCAACACTCATAAAAAAAAATTGATAAATTTTTGGATGTAAATTATATTAAAATGTTAGAAACCTTTTTCTCGAAATGATTTGACTCATGAATTAAAAGAATTACCGATTGAAAAAAAAACTCTGACATTACTTCCACCTAAACAAATATCCAAAATTAGAGAAATCAATCATTTTTAAATTTTATTAATCATCTTTATAAAAAAATTAATAATATCAATCACTTTCATTACTCATTATGCGGCTTTTCAATGAGCAACATTAGATGCATGCACCCATTTGGCATTTGGTTGTCCTTGAAGTGGGAAGAGTCCCCCACACCACACTTTGACATCTTTTAACTTGAAAAGATGAATGAAGATAAGCCACCAAAGAATGAAATCAAGCCCAAACCAACATATAATTGCCACGTTTAGAAGTTCCCCTACTATATATCACTCTTTTTAATTGCACTTTTTTGTTCATCCCTTTCACAAACTCACATCAATCTCTCCTTTCTCTTGTTTTCCTTTACCACAAAGTTTCATTGGGCTCCACATCTTCTCCATTCTCTCACATTTTATAGCTTATTCTTGGTTTCTTTATAAATATATTCTTTTAATTAACTTAATTATTAAAAATCTATAAATAATATATTTTGTGATTTAGATTATTTTAAACATCTCCGGGGAAGGGAGACACCGGGAAAAATAATAAGTTTTTCCATAAATCTTTGAAATGAGAAAAATCAATACATTTTTTTGACTCCTCACTTCATCATAAAATACATATTTTTAAATAAACGAGTAAATACAATCATTCTTTTTTCTTTTACTTGTGAACAACCCTATGATATAATTATTATTTTTAAATAAAGTGGATAAACCACATACATTTTTTCAAAAAAAAGGGTCCAGGTTGACTGCTTGGTACAATAGGTTCTGGTTTCTAGTGAGCCGAGTATTACATCATGTTTGAGGGGGAGAAAGAAAAACAAACACCTTATACAGCAGGGCTCATCAAAATTATAGTGCTTCGGATATAATTATAAGCTTAGATGAATTAAACCGTTTATATATATATATATATATATATATATATATATATATATATATATATATGAACAAAATAAAAACAACTTGTAAATTTGGATGTTTCACATAATTGGAATTAAACAAATGCTTTCAATTTCCATTTAAAAAATGACTTCATTCATGAACACTCACCCACCTTCATTACTAAATTTAGTAAGACCATTCGCATCATCTTGGACTCAAACCACAAACTAGAAAGTTAGGAATAGAGAGAATGAAACGTAGAAGCAATAAAAGCTTCATGAAACAATGCAAGATATTTTTGACTAATAACTTAGATTTTGGTAGCTACAACATTCATGAACCATGTGAAATATAAGATTCATGAGCTATTAATTTTTAGATCTTTTATTTTATTTTTAAAAAAAGTATTTGAAAAGAAATTCTAATAAAAATTATATTTAGGCTTAATTTTAATTTTTAGCACATTTTTTTTTGATAAATGTGGACAAGTCAGTGAGCCACTAAAAGCACGTCATGTACAAAGTGATTCAACTCTTAACCTTTTCATGGTAGAGAATGAAGCTACTCAACTTTTGTAATTTAAAATTAGTTAATACTTTCAATGATGGAAAAATTATTTTAGTTACTTCAAAATAAACACCAAATACACTCCATAAATTTTGAATTTTTAATTATCTAATTTTATGAGAGGAGACCGATGAATTGTCGAAGAATGTCGATAGAAGTTCATATTATAATTTTTTTTAAAAATACATGAAAAAAATAGGGATTGTCTACTCATGCTTTAGAAACATTTATGTTTATTAAAAATAAAGATAAAAATAAAAAATAAAATAAAATAGAGAAATTTATTGAGAAGTTTCCAGAGTGTGCTTGTAAGATGCTATAAAAAGTGGGATGGTTGCCAACTTTTTAGGGTTTGATTATAGAAGAAGAAGACATTGTAGTGATTGGATTGGTTGGCAAAGACACAATTCTCTGACACCCAAAAGTGGCAAGACTGACACGTGCCCGGTCAGGGCCTATGGTCCCGTTCTTCCCATCCAGCTCCAACTGACGCGTGTCCATCCACTAGTGACCTACATGTGCCCTGCCCCCCTTTCTCTTGCCCTGCTTCCATTTGGCCATTCTTTTTTCTTTTTTCCTTCTAATTTTCTTCTTTCAAAATAAAATAAATAAATTATATTTAATGGTTTATATATATATATATATATATATATATAGAAAAATGTTATAATCAGCCGCCAGCATAATTGTAACATTTATATTATATCTAATATAAATATAAAAAATATATATTATATTTTTTTAATAATATTTTTAGATATATTTTGATTTATTTATAAATTTTAAACAGATTTTAGATATATATAAATACTTTTTAAAAATTATATGTACATGTATACATGCATTCTGTAGATAAGAATATATATATATATATAAACATATGTTTAAGGGTATATATAAATAAACAATACTTTTATTTTATCTTTTTTTTTTTGACAATGGCCATAAAGCATGCCAAGGAGGCCAAGGCTTGCGACGCAAGCAGCTTTTCCCCATCACCTCAGAGAGCCTCAACCCGCTACCGCACCCATGCAGACACGCAAGTCGAGGCCAATACCTTAACAAGTAACCCACTAATAATCTGCGGCCGTTGGTTGGGAGTGAGGGTGCAACACGAGGGACTTCAGAGGTCACCCATCCCAAGACTACTCACCAACCACGCTTTAACTTTGAAGGAGTTCTGATGGGATCCGGTGCTTTAGTGCTGGTATGATCACACCCCTTTTATTTTATCATAATCTATGGAACTCAAATCTAGAGACTACTTTCTAATGCTTTCATGGTTTGATGCAATATAAAGTTACAAACTAGTGGTAATGGTGGTGAAACACAATCTAGCATTCACCCGGAAGGAAATACAAAGCCTACAAGTGGATAACTTCAAAGATGCTATGTCCGAGGAGGACACTCTTATTTAACTATAAACCTAACACTATGTATGTCAGGGCACTGACCGATCCATGGGTTAGAAGCTATCACCATGTAATCCAAGACATTAGTCTAATTATGGGTTAGTAGTCTACTTATTTAATGAAAGTGGTTTATTCATTTTCTAAAAAAATATATATACTTACATACATATATCCAGGAAAATAGAAAAGAAAATTATTAAATGAAAATAAAATATATATTGAATGGGGATGATTTTAATAAGGAGTCCCAATGGCATAACGCACAGGAGTAGTATCATGTAAGCCTAGAATCCATATTGGGGGACCAGAAGGGAGCTCAAACAAGAGCTACACACTTGTACCAAAATCTTTTAATCAATAAATATATGTAGGTTATCCATTTTAATAATAAAAAAATTAATATTATTGTACTCACATTTGTAGATAGTATTTTAAATGCAAATTAATCACGTGCTTGTTGGCACTGTTTATTTCAAACTTAAATTGGAAAGATTAAAATATCATATATGTATATTCATATCCAAAATTTACTGTATCAACTAATAAACCACCTATTTCTTAATTTTTATATTATAATATGAGTTTAATTCAGTTATTTATTTATTTTTATTTTTTTGACAAAGACCATAAAAATCCCTCATATGGGTTAGCCGAGGATGCCATTACGCCCGGTAAGAAACTCATTCGATCACGCCCCGACCCCTCATCACGCACTTACAAGATTCGGCGATAATAAACTCGATTTAAACTTGTTGCCCCAATTTATGCGGGCAGAGACTCGATCCCACAACTTGTCAAGGAGAATTATATCTAAGGAGGTTATATCGCTAGGCTGAGTGTTTTTGATAATTTAGTTAATTTTCTATATATATATATATATATACAAGGGAAATTATCAAATAGCCTTCCTGCACTATTCTGACTATTATTTTACATTTACACACTACACACCCAAAACCCTATTTACTTTAGATCTCCAAACACCCCCTACCCAAAAGCATTATTCTAAGAATTTGTGCACTATTTAAGGGATGTAGTGAATTATCTAATATATATATATATATATATATATATATATATATATATAAAAGGAGGACAACACATGTAATTTCAGCCTTTTGAAAGCCTTTCTCTTTCTTACTCTAGAGTCTAGAGAGAGAAAGATAAACACTGTTCAGGTTGGCGGAAAAAGGTTTTCATGTGTCCGTACTGACATCGTTTTAGGTGACCGTGAACCTAAAGCGTACCACACCGGACCTACTAACATCATACATTTTTTAAAAAAAAATAATAATTAAAATTCTTAATGTTCTTTAAGTGCTCCCACGAACGAAGTCAATAATGGGACCAGAAAGAGAGGGCTAAATTTCAGGTTCATCCAGAAAAAGTAGAATCTTTTTAACAAAATAACTCGGTATCAATAGGTCTACATAACTGTCGGTAAATCCTCAATATACTTATATATATATATATATCCTTTTTTTCTTTTAAAATTTCCTTAATTGATGAAAGTCACACAGTAAAACAGAGAGAAAGGAAGTGGAGGCAAAGGCATTGGCCACTGATCCAATGACTCAGTGCAGTGTTCTCCTCTAACTCCATGTTCTCTCTCTCATATAAATAAACCTCGAGACTTCAACTCTTTATATATACTTAACAAATCCCTCCCATCCCCTAAACCTACTACCACCTCTTTGGAAACAATCACATATATATATACATAGATAAGAGAGAAGAGATATAGATTGAGATAGAGAGACTCTCAGCTAGCACCATGACTCATCATGTTGAAGAGAAGATGCTCCTCTCCTCTCTCACCTCTCAGTTCTGCTCCCAAACACCTCCACAAGGTCAGCAAAACCTCAATCAAGAAGATCAAGAAGATGACTTGTTAATTGCATTGTTGTTAATTGACATAATATATGTGCATGCAGGTGAGGCCAAGGTGAGGAGGAGGAGGAAGAAGGTGAAGGTAGATGCCGACACGGGAGGCGAAGAAAAGGCGGCTCACCGATGATCAGGTGAAGTTCCTGGAGCACAACTTTGGCAAAGAGAAGAAGCTCGAGTCAGGGAGGAAGCTGCACCTGGCCATGGAGCTCGGCCTTGATCCTAAACAAGTTGCTGTCTGGTTCCAAAACCGACGAGCCAGGTGGAAGAACAAGCAGATGGAAGAGGATTACATGAAGCTCAAATCCAGACATGACACTGCTGTCGTTGAGAAATGCCACCTTGAGAATGAGGTGAGTGTGTACATATATATATATATATATATATATATATATATATATATATATATATATATGATTTAGTGTTAGTTTAAATATTGGATATTGAAACAAGTGTTTGAAATCATGGTATATAGGTGTTGAAACTGAAGAAGAGGCTTGAAGAGGCTGAGGAGGAGATAAGGAGGCTCTCAGTTGGGTCTGGAGGAAGTCCTAGCTCTTCTTTTTCCTATAATGGAGTGGAGGGAGAAGCTGAGCTTATGTATATGAGTGAGTATAGCTATAATGGTTTCATGGGTTGGGGGAGTTTCTATGGTGTTTAATGGTGATTGATGCTGCTTTCTTTTCATTCAGTCTTCTTCTTCTTCTTCTTCTTCTTCTTCTTCTCCTCTTGCTAACATGAAATCTTATTTTATTTCTCTCCTGTTGGTGTATTAATCTCTTGTAGATATACAAAATTCTAGTACTGTTGGGAATAATATGAGAAACTCTGGTTTCTGTTTTCTTTTGTGTGTGTTTGTGTTGAGAGAATTGAAGATAATAATGTCTAAGGAAAATAAAGGTAGATTGATAAGAGAGTTGCATTCATGGTAAAGATACCAAAGAAGTTGAGTGTCATGTCTTACTGTTCATCTTTATGGGTTATTGATGCCTTTCTCCCTGATCCTCCAGAACTTCCTTCCCCTCTAGACACTTCCAATCTTCTTTTTTGGTTTTTTTGGTATCTGCTTTAAAGCAACATTGAAACAAAGGCTGTCTTCTAACATGGATGAGACATAGAACCAATGGGCAAATTCCAACCCTCACAATGTGGCACAGGATTAATTTAATCAATAAAGAGAATTGTTTTTTTTTTTTTAAATGTGAATTAGAATTGGAGTACAAGATACAGTATCATGGAACAAGTGGCCAAATTACACTTCCAAATATGTATCCTAATGGCTCATAGATCAACAGCATTCCGAGAGTTTTGATTCAGTGAAATGGTGTCAATCCTCTCAACTCCCATGGAGCAAGGTAGCCTTTCAAGGGCGAATGCAAGAAGAGAGATGCGGTCAGGAATCGTTTGTGTCTCAGGGAGAGTGAAGATAGGCAACTGAAAGCACTTCTCAGCCGCCTCCTCTCGGTGTCATGGACTGAGTAATCGGTTTCATGATGAACAGCAGTAACTTGCAAGGCCGAAGGTAGAAGGCAACTGCAGAGAGCACCTGCAGAACAACCGAAAGTCCTATTTAGTGTTTGAGTGTTCAAAGAGGTAAACTGAAAACTTTCAAGCACAGACAAGTGTGTCTAATCTAATTAGACAGTTCCGATAAGCTCAAGTTGGTGCATAATGATTAAAATAAATGCACATTAATTAATATCTGTTCAAAGGTTTGGGATTTAGATCAATGAGGGATTGATATATGTTTGCGCTTGACTTGTGTCCGGTGGCTTGGGAAAAGAGGAAACAACTAGCTTAAATCTATGAAGCTGAGTAACAATCAGAGGAAATACAAACAAGGATGGAGCATGATGCTGTGTTGTGAATTTCAAACAATATTGAAAGCAAAAACTTAATAAGTGGATAAGTGAAAATCAATTGAAAGCTTTATCAGATCATTTGAATGTTTCTTCGAATTATGTATAAATACCTATTTTTGCAAGTCGATTCACCCATTTTGGGATGGAGTTGCCTGTCAACTTATAGCAGACATCCTTGCAGAAATGGTTGCAGTTCTTAGCAATCAAATGGTATGTGTCGCCATTGTAGTTCATAGAAAGTAGCTCCATAAATCCTCTGACCTGAATTGGATCTAAGCATGTAGTACCCATGAAAATAGACTTCCTATACCTGAAGCCTGGACATTGTCGGGGCTCAACTTCGAAGACTCCGCTAGTTGGATAGTCATGCGCCCCAAATGCGTATTCCACACCATGAACTGTACCATATTAAGCATCAACAACAAAGAATGATTTCCCTTGCCAAAACTTTCAATAAATCTATGAAATCGCTGAAGTCATTTCCTGAGTGCATGCAGTTCAACCAATTACAATTTTACTAAGCAGGAGGACAATTTCACACAATTCTTGAATTCTAATTAGTATACTTCCATTCAGAAATGTAAATTCCAATATTCTTATAGCTCCTATAGTTGAGATAAAACCTAAAAGTGTTCCCTGTGGACTTAATTTCATTTTATAATTTCTTCAACAATATATGATATTGCAGAAAAAGCATTCATAAAGCTGTTGCCACCACAAGTGTTGAACATTTCATGATATTCACAAGCTATACTGTATAAAGTGAAGGTCCAATGGCTAACCTCAATTAATTCAACTATGGGAACAACATATGCAACGATCATCCATGGGTATTAGTAGGCCAAGGTGAAGTTGATTTGTAGTCTTCTGATTACTTAACCCTATATGACAATTTTCAAGCTGGAAAAGATAACTATACAGGTTCTGAACATTTGACTTCTGATAACTATAATGGGTATAATGGTTCTGAAAAATAACAGTTAGCATCCCTTTCAGAAGATGTGATACCAACCATGTCTTGATGCAACAGAGATTGTCCAGAAAGTGGATGATTACCGTTAAATTAGATGTTGACTACGTCAAATAGCTAAATTGGCAATGAGAAGACAAGGCTGATTTGTACCTCTGACATCATGAATGTGTAAAAATCAATTGAAGCTGTTCTTTCTTGTTTCATGAAATTGAATACTTGGGGAATTACTAATCTAATTATTATAGGTTGGAACTAGTCATATCCAATCGGTATCATGTTGTCCGTGCTAATTGCTCTTACTTTACTTCATTTGGTTTGGTTAAAACACAACCTCTGGATTTTTAACTGTATGCTAGCAAGATATCAGTGTGTAAGATGGCATCAACAAATTGACTTCAAAGAAATACAGGAATCTTTACAAACAAAACATTCTTCTTTGAATACTGCAAGTCACCCCTCTCATATCCTTATTTCTTAGAAACCCTTTCAATTTGGCAATATGTTGCAAAAAAGAATCTGTTGGACAAGAACCATCAACTCCAAAAATTGAGAATTTGCCAAAAACTCTAATTAATATAAACAACAATAATAATCATGAACTAGTCAAAACCATGAATTCCACTTATCTCCCCACTTGGCTCTTTGTCTAGAAATCATTTCAATTGAACATTTCTGCACCCAACTCTCACTTAGTCAATGTAGCTAATGCCTAGGAGGAAGGAAGCAACTTGCAAAGAGGTTGGCAAGGTATAAGAGAAGGATAGAATGAAATTATAAAACAGATATAGGATCATCATAATCCCTTAATTGCGATGACATGCTAAAATTTGATTAAGGAATTTAAATATAAAGCCCCAAACAAATTAAGCCATAGGTCATTATCGGACATTTGTACTCAATTCTCATAAAAAAAAATAACCACGACTGGTTCTTTATGGTTTAATTTGTAGCTCTAACTTAATTACAGTGACACCTCAACCTACCATTGAATTCCTAGAATAAGCAATAGGTCAGCAAATAAACAAGAAAGAATTCATTAGATATGTTACATACAAGGGCATGTGTTAGTCCTCAAGAGAGAGCTATTTGTAGGACTTGTATTACTTGTTTTAGAGTAAAAAAATGATGGTTTAAGGTCGAACCTTATATGTTTTGGTTCTATTATATGAATGTAGTCCAATTAAGATTGGTCTACTTGGTTTAGTGCACTTTTATCATAAATTGTATATATTTAGGCACTATTTCTAGTTATAGTGAATTGTATCATGTGAGCGGAATTCTGGAGAAAAGCGTCAAGTGGGACAGCCAAAAGCTCACCACCGAGAACGATCTTAAAGTTGGCATCACGATGCCAAAGAGTTGATGTTGCGACGACTAAACCCAACGGGGTACAGTCGACCCTAAACTCTAAACCTTTGGCCCACCTCACTTTCGCCCTTACCCTTCCAGCAGAAATATATTAAAACAGTTCATATTGCTTTACTGCTCAGGGGTGGATTTCTCCCTGAACTTAGCTCGTAACCCTTTCGGGACCAACAAAGCTCGCAAAGCATTCCTTATTCTTTTAGGTAGTGAAAGCCAATTCTCTGTATTCCCCGCTCAGGGTACTCTTCTGAGAACTTCAGGCTCAAACCTTCAAGAGTAAGGACTCTAGCTGTGTTAAAGCTAGCAGCATAAACCATTAGAATATATTTTACAAGGTTAAGACTATAGTTTAGAAGTAAAATAAATTAAAGGATTATGGTATAGGATTTAAAATTACAGGTTTACGATAGGTTGTCAGGAAGGGAAGACTCCCCCCTATGAAAAATTATTTGAACATGGTAAACTTTATGCTAAAAACTTCCTTTTATTTATTCCGAAATATACTTACAGAGCAGAAGAAGAAGCAGTGAATTCCCAAGGTGGTTTAGAAACTTTCCTTAGAATGATTCGATGATGATCCTTCTCCTTAGCACTATATCCCTTCTTATAGGGATTTACATTACATATTTTATTACATCTAGACTTACAGCTAAGTCTAATCCTTAGAGTACTACATGATGATAATTAATAGAAGATAAGGTGTTTAAGTACATTTCTTCACGCAGCCGATGAATTTGTAGCCTCTTTAGTGTCAAGTCTTTGTCATATTAGTATCTTGGACTCTTTAGTTATAGGAAAGTCTTTGGCTTCATTAAGTCTTCAAGTACTTTTTGTAGGAAAACTTATCTTGTGTAAATAAAGCTTCATAATGGTTGATGTGACAATTCCTTTGAAATTGAGTCATGGATGATGATAAGTCTTCAAAGTATAATTGGGGCTTCTATATGCGTCTTTATGAGAGGGACCATTACTACTAGTGTAGCGGGGGCCCACATTTGAGTCTTTGTCATGTCATAGTAGCTTACTTGCAGTTTACATTTTTGATTCTTGACTTGCTGGAATTCTGATGGTAGAGATTCTCAGTAATTCATTCTGGATCTTTTCAATTGATGCTATATTCATGGTACGGTTCAAAATAGAGATGACTACAATACTGGATGAAAATGGATAGGTCCAAGTGTTGCGGTTGCTTAGTATAGCTGTATGCCTATCATAAATAGCTTTTAGTCCATTGATTCTTCTCTCTTCAACATAGTTCTTGCTGAGATTTTCTGGATATTTTTGGTACCATAAATTCTTCATGGGCTTTCTTGGCTTGGAAACTCCAATTTGTACTAAATGTTGAGCTAGAAAGAATTCATCTTCTTCCCAGTTGGTCTAACACTAATAATTTGTAAATAAATATCTGCAGTGGTCTTGGTTCCTTCTCGGAATAGTCTAACGGCCTCCTTGACCTCTGACGGCAAGTAGGTGAGTTCTTGTAGATTGGATGATGGGTAAATTGTCTGGATGTAGCCGAATTTGAACATTTCAGCTACGACCTCGGGACTGACATTTGGTAACATGGTCAATCTGGGATATATGCCCGCATGGTTGGTGCGGCATTTTTCTGAATTTCTGATATTGTAGATAATTTTTGAGACTCGAGAATATTCCTCCAATTTTTGAGACTCGAGATTCAAAAATTGGAGGAATACTCTCGAGTCTCAAAAATTGCCAACAACATCAGAAATTCAGAAAAATGTCGCACCAACCATGCAGGCATATATCCCAGATTGACCATGTTACCAAATGTTAGTCCCGAGGTCGTAGCTGAAATGTTCAAATTCGGCTACATCCAGACGATTTATCCATCATCCAATCTACAAGAACTCACCTACTTGTCGTCAGAGGTCAAGGAGGCCGTTAGACTATTCCGAGAAGGAACCAAGACCACTGCAGATATTTATTTACAAATTATTAGTGTTGGACCAAACTGGGAAGGAGATGAATTCTTTTCCGCTCAACATTTAGTACAAATTGGAGTTTCCAAGCCAAGAGAGCCCATGAAGAATTTATAGTACCAAAAATATCCAGATAATCTCAGCAAGAACTATGTTGAAGAGAGAAGAATCAATGGACTAAAAGCTATTTATGACAGGCATACAACTATACTAAGCAACCGCAACACTTGGACCTATCCATTTTCATCCAGTATTGTAGTCATCTCTATTTTGAACCGTACCATGAATATAGCATCAATTGGAAAGATCCAGAATGAATTACTGAGAATCTCTACCAACAGAATTCCATCAAGTCAAGAATCAAAAAAGAAACTGTGCAAGTTACTATGACATGACAGCACCAAATGTGGGCCCTGCCACACTAGTAGTAATAGTCCTCCCGACAAAGACGACATAGAAGCCCCAATTATACTTTGAAGACTTATCGTCATCCATGACTCAATTTCAAAGGAATTGTCACATCAACCATTATGAAGCTTTATCTACACAAGACAAGTTTTTCTACAAAAAGTACTTGAAGACTTAATCAAGCCAAAGACTTTCCCATAACTAAAGAGTCCAAGATACTATTATGACAAAGACTTGACACTAAAGAGGCTACAAATTCATCAAAAGCACGTGAAGAAATGTACCCAAACAACTTATCTTCTATTAATTATCATCATGTAGTACTCTAAGGATTAGACTTAGCTGTAAGTCTAAATGTAATAAAATATGTAATGTAAATCCCTATAAGAAAGGATGTAGTGTTAAGGAGAAGGATCATCATCAAATCATTATAAGGAAAGTTTCTAAACCACCTTTGGGAATTCGCTGCTTCTTCTTCTGCTCTGTAAGTATATTTCAGAATAAATAAAAGGAAGTTTTTAGCATAAAGTTCACCATGTTCAAATAATTTTCCATAGGGGGAAAGTCTTCCCTTCCCGACAACCTACCATAAACCTATAATTTTAAATCCTACACCATAATCCTTTAATCTATTTTACTTCCAAACTATAGTCTTAACCTTGCAAAAATATATTCTAATGGTTTATGCTGCTAGCTTTAACACAGCTAGAGTCCTTACTCTTGAAGGTTTGAGCCTGAAGTTCTCAGAAGAGTACCCTGAGTGGGGAATACAGAGAATTGGCTTTTACACCTAAAAGAATAAGGAATGCTTTGCGAGCTTTGTTGGTCCCGAAAGGGTTGCGAGCTAAGTTCAGGGAGAAATCCACCCCTGAGCAGTAAAGCAGTATGAACTGTTTTAATATGTTTCTGCTGGAAGGTTAAGGGTATGGGCGGAAGTGAGGTGGGCTAAAGGTTTAGGGTTTAGGGTTTAGGGTTTAGGGTTTAGGGTCTATTGTACCCCTGACTTCACATCGCGATGCCAAAGAATTGACATCATGACGCCAATTATCAAAGAGCGGGGTGAGCTTTCACGTCGTGACGCTAAACTTTGACATCACGACGCCAAATCTCTAGCATATAAAACTGGCAAATTTTCCAGATATGCATCCTTGCTTTTGATTTAGAGAGTCCTGCTGCAGCCCAAAGGAGTGGAAGACTCCATCCAAGAGAATAAGGCTTTAATAATATTTTCAATCTATTTCGAATCTCTTTCGTATCCTTTTACCCATAGATGTTATGTTTATAGATCTGAATCTTGTGTTGAAATCCATGAACATGAGTTAATCCTTCTATGATCTATCTAGGGTTTATATGACTTCTTGACATGTAAATCTACAGAAACTATGATTCATGTTTGATTGCTTGTTATTATGGATGTGCTTGTGAACATATTCTTCATTTAATCATAAATCAAAAGATAATGATAAATCTATTGCTTTGATTTCATTTCAATGGAAGTTATGGTTAGTTCATGTATTGTAAGATGTGGAAGTACGGCTCATTGAGTTGGAGTCCTGCGGTATAGGAATATATCATAGTAGATCCACGGTCGGGATAGTGAATCTAGGGTTGGAGCACTTCCTACTTTACCCATAAGAATGTGGTGTTAGAGACATTGGAAGTATTCATTGAGGAATCATGAATCTTAACCAATGCCGAGCATTAGAACCCTTAATCCTACTACCGAATGACCTTTGTTCATTGGACTAGAGATCTCATGTGAATCATAGATAATAATCCCTAACATATTAAGAAGGCACGTAACCCTAGTATCATTCTATTGAGCCATTTCCCATCTCTCTCCGCTATTTGTTCTTTGTTTTTTAGTTATCCTTTAGTTTAGAATTGTTAGCTCTAAAATCGGTTTTGGTCTCAATTTAGACCTAACGGTTAAATTTATTGGATTTGGGGATTGGATCAGTGAGGACAGCAAATTAAAATCAAGCAAATAGAAAAAAGAACACCAGAATAATGTGGAAAACCCTCATAATCAGGGAAAAACCACGATTCTTCCTCTTGGGAGTGAATCTACTAAATGCTGATGGAGTTTACAAAAAGAATAAGAGACAAGTCAAAGAAGAAAGAGAAGATGAGTGAATTGCCAATTGGCAGGGCTTCGCAGCTTCAATTGTCCTCCCTTCCAAATGAGGCCATTCCTCTCCTTTTATAGGTATTGGATTTGGGGGAAACTTGGGCGCTAAGTTTAGCCCACTTGGCCACTTGCATGCCAGCTCAAGGCCAGCTTGGATTACAGCTCAGAGCCAGCTGTTCTTCCTTCTAGAGGCTTCTAGATGCCAGCTGGATGCCAGCTCACTTTCCAAGCAAGCTTTAGCTGTCCACCATTCTAGAAAGTGAGGCTATTCGGGGCCTTCTTATTCTGCATGACTGAATACAGCATTGAAATTCCGAATAGAATGATCCAAGTAGAATTCCGAGTAGATGGTGTCTCACAGTGATTGGAGCATAAAGTGTTTCATGAATCCGAATAGAATTCTATTAATGGAATGGTTTCAGATTCAAATGGATTAGCGTCAGGAGCTGAATCGAATCGAGCATAAATCCGAGTAAGAGTCACCCAGGGTCCTTCTACGTGGATGATCAGGTGGTATCACACCGTCCCCACTACTTTTATCCCATCAAGAACCAAACCCCTTTTTCGATAGATTGAATGAATCAAGATTTGAGATTAAGCTAGTACTTAGCTAGGTCTTTTGCTACTCCCTATTGATTCGACATTCATTCTCATCACTTTATTACTTTAATGGTACATGCACTTGAGTGAGAACGCATACTTGTTACACGCACAATAACATTCCCCTAACTTATTCAAAAATATAATAGAGAAGAAACAAAAAACGAAGTCAATAATGCATTCATAACACACCAACACATTTATATTGTTGCTTCATAGCTACTACAACTTAGGGCTTGTTTGGTATGATGAAAGTGAAAACATAGTGCAAGTGCACTTACATGCAAGTCATTTTAATGCATTTGCATTTACAACAAATTATTTACATGTAAGTCGCTTAGTTTATTTGGTATGATGTAATTGAATTTAGCAAATACAAGTCGAAGTGATGTTTCTTTCCTTGTTTGGAATGATATAAGTAATTTGTTGCAAGTGAAAATCCAATATTTGGTATAAGTGTTATCATTTACCAAATACCAGTAGAGGTATTTTAAACACTAATAAATTATTAGTTTTAATTATTTAAAAAATTAAGAGGATATATCTATAAAAGTGTATATTTGTCAATATATTAATAATGGTATGTTTCACTACCAAAGTATTGTAATTGTTGTTACACACCCTAAAACTTTAAAAAAAATCACTTTTGTACTCATCACCATCAAATCATCGAATATTTTGATATAAAAAAAGAAAATATTAAAATTACCCAAAACAACTAAAAATATATAAGTTGTATATTTATCGGTAGTCTAAGAATTTAAAGTTATAAATATATTTTTTTAATTTTAATAAAAATATAATACTTTTATTAGTTTTATAATGAGTTGTTCGACAGGAAAGATATATAAGTAACTTTTTTGGTTTTAGGATATACAAAGAAATACAATATTTTGAAAGTCAAATAAATAATTAAAAATATTCACAAGGATACAAGAAAAAAAAAGACCTAATGGTTTTGCAAGGTTTTCGACCATTGGGGTATATTTATAAATATTAATGTTTTATTATGCATATATGCAAATATATACTTTTTAAGGCTAAATTGACCACAAGTTGTTTTGATGCATTATGAGGTCAAAATGCAAGTCAACTTATATGCAAGTAAATGACTTGAAACATACGAAAAAGCCAAAAAGTGTTACTTACATGTAAATATACTTGCATTACATCTACTAACATCATACCAAATAGACCTTTATCAAATAACTGTCTACAGTTTTTAAAGCATTCTATAATATAAAAACGATTAGGGCCTGTTTGGTTCACCAAAGTGAAGCCATTGAAATTGGAAGTAGGGTACTTCGGTCTACTTCCATATGTTTGGTTTGCGGAAGTGGCCGAAAGTGAGAAATTGAATTTCCATGGACCCACTTCACTATTTTGACTTATGAAAAAAAGCTAAAGTAGGAGTTCAATGAAAATAGGCTTATGAATGTAACTTGGACTTCCATAAACCCCCACTTCAATGTCCAATTAAACACCAAGAACTACATAACCCATATGGAACTTGAATTTCTCACGAATCAAACACGCCCTTAATATAAAACTTTGGTGTGATAGGCCTTCAATTAAGATAAACATCTTACTAGAAGAGATGTCAAAGAACTTATGTGAGTGGAATTTGATAAAACTTGGAAAGAAAGTACCTTCAACCCCAGAGTGGAATATCCCGATGCCTGCCCAATATATATAGCCATTCATGGGTGTTAAGTCATATACATTCAGATAAACTGGTACAGTCCCTTTTGTTTGGCCAGCTGAATGGACCTTTGAGAACAGAGAGAATTGGGCAGCAGTTTTACACCTCAAGTTAAGTGGCACAAGGGAATGCCACGCTTTCTTTGAGCCTGATCTCATGTTTCTTCAAGTGTACAAAACATGATGACCAATGTCAATAATATGCCAGTGCAAATGAAAAGAAAAAAACAAGGACCTAAATAATTACTTAGCAAACATAATCACAGCAAGATCTACAAAACAAAAGTCAGAAATTGATTGTTTTGTAAGAAAAAAAGGAGTTTTTTGCATTACCAAATCCTGAAATAATAATATAGACAAAAACACAAACACAATGCTGGTTTTGTTAGAGTAAATATTGAAACCAAAAAGTTATTGGACACATACCCCAGACTTAATTTACATTTTCTTTTTATTCAGTGCCCACAAATGTAAAAAATGACAATTTAGCTTTCACTTTCAAAAGACACCAGTTAGGTTTGCTGAGGCGTATATGTAAATAGCAACTTCATACACATACAAGTTTAGGATTTTTGTAGGTGTATGTGTTAGTACAAAAAATCCATACAGAAATGATATAATCAGAGATATGGGTAAAGAAATGAGATAGAAAGGAACAAAATCATACCCAAAATGACTACTTTCCATTATGCCAACAGTTAAAACAAAGATAGAAAAACATCAAACAAAAACTTTAAACAAGCAAGAACAAGAAATAAACTCAGATCTCGTAAGAAAACTAAAATATTGGACCATGAATAGTTAGAACACATGAGAAGAAACAAGAAACAATTTCCTAAGAAAACAACAACAGAGTTTTACAAGAAACAAGAACTCTTCAATGGAAACAGCAAAAGTAAACACCTTTTCAAGAGATTTAAGAACTAACAACCAAAACCAAAGGAACATGCATCATTCAACTCAAAATTTCCCAGCAAACTGAAATGAAGAAAAACAGGGCTTACATTCTTAGGAGAAAACAAAGTTCAGACACTTTGAAGAGAACTTTCAATCCCACAAACACCCCACATTCTGAGCTCCAGAGAAGAAAACAAGCACCAGAGATTTGAGAACAAGGAGATGAACTCGGGAACAGGCAAATGGGGGGGTAGAAGAAGAGATTTCTAAGGGGGTTTGAGGCTTTCTTTCTTTAAATCAGAGCTCTCATTAACACAAACACTTCTGGTCTTTTAACTCGAAAAAACCCCCCAAATTTTATAAAATTCAAAAAAAGGCCCTCATAGGTCTTACAAAAAAAAGGACAACAAATGGGCAAATATGTCAATTCAATTCAACTCAAGCAATTTTAAATTAAGAAAAATAAAAAAACAGGGTTTTTTCTATTTTTGAAACCTTTGTCTCAACATTTGGAGTCATTTCATTACATTTTCTTTTGACCATGCTAAAAATAAATCAGTTTAAATTTAAAGTGTTTTTATATAAAAACCCCCAAAATTCTCATATTTGTATATACATAAATATATTACAAAAAAGAAAACTTTAAATTTAATATTAATGGCAATTTGGCAATACCATACCCAAATGAACTGGCATTGATACCTAACATTCTTTTTTAATTATCTTATAATGATAATAATAATATAATTCTTCATGGGTTATCAAGGGTACATGCTCTCCAACCTGTGATTATCTATATAATAAAGGCAATTTGATTTCATGGGGACAAGAAGATAAAGAGGTTTCATAGCATAGCTTTTGGGACAGAGCTAAATGAGGGGTCCCTAATTGGGTGTCAATGTCTCATACCTCACATTGAAGAGTGTTGCAATAAGACTGATGGTACCCTTGTCTTGTAAAATTGGAACCAAGTTAGGCTTTTACATGTGAGTAAATTGGTGCATTGACAAATTTGTGTGGCTCCACCATGTTAGCCTACATTGGACATGAAAGCTCCATTCAGGGCTTTATGTTGGTGTCCACAGTGTTATGTGAAATTATCTCACATGAGTTGATTCGGGTCAATTTTTTTTATAAGGCGGATAAACCATGTTTTTATTAATAATATGAAATGTTTGTTACAAGTGACTTAGTCGGGAAAAAAAGAGATACAATATTCAATTATGTATTATTTTCTTGACTGCGTCGGTGATGCCTCATGTCCTTTCTCGAACTGTTGTCATGTCCTCGAAGGCCTCACCGCCCGCATTGGCTCGTGTCGTTAGCAAATTTGAGGCTTTTCTTCACTAGCCTTTATGTTACTTTCAGTTTTGGTTGTTTGGAAATTGAAGCTACATCTAACCAAGATAGTATGAAGAAAAAGATATCGTGAATAATTTTTAAGAAAACGTGTTGTTTTATTTTGAAAACATCACATATTTCGTTCACCCCATATACTCCATGTGATTGTCATTACTATGAGGTCTCATCCTTTTTACAGGGTCTTGTCCACCCTGGGGGGAAGCATTGGTGCCCTATATGGTTTGCAAGTTGTCGACCCCTGTTCATATCTAAAAAATGTGATGAAATGGTTCCATATGTTTGCTACATATGAACATGAGATAAGCATGTAATTCACGAAGATGAATCGCACAAGTAGCTTTCACTGATTCGGGTCATTCTTAAAAGTATAAGCGAATGTGGGATGCTACTACATTGTCGAGGTCCCGTTGGTTGTCTGCTTGGCTTCAAGTTTGGTTTGGGAGCTAAGGGACTGTGGGGAGGTATGATAGGAGGAGCATTCATGCAGACCTTGATTCTACTGTGGGTTACCTTCCGTACTGATTGGAATAAAGAGGTACAGTTGTTTTAAAAGCTAAGAAGCAGAGTCTGGCGGCGCTATTTTCGGCACACGGCGGAGCACGGCGGCGCACCACCTAAACACAGAAAACGAGGAGAAGCAGCTATGGGACGAGTCTGGCAAAGAAGGGTGGTACCAACGGAGCACGAGAAGAAGCGCGAACGCGGGTGCCGGACAGAGACGCTGCACGGGGGCGATCATCTGAGAGAGGAAGCACGACAACAACGTCAAGATGAGCAACGACGAAGGGAGAAGCCTGTTCTCCCAGCTCGAGGCGGAGACCACTGCAGGGCGGAAGATGCAACTGAACGAAGCCGAAGAAGTCCATCCTTCGTGGAGATACGTCGCAGCGGCGTAGACCTCAAGAAGCCGATGCACCGGCTAATAGCAGACATACCCGGAAGACCCAACGCGAGACGGATCACGCAGGCTCTCAAGGCGAAGGAACCTTGAAGGAGGTCCGGCGCCAAGAAAAAGCGTAGCACGCCCCACCGAGAGAGATCGGAAAATTTTGAACATCACGGCACCACTGGGCCGGGCGCCGCCACCCTGAAGCGCACTACACGCTGGAGTAGTGCAGGTTTTTGGAAGATGCCGCGTACCGGGACACTTGATGAGGAGTGCAGACGCTGGAGGTCCGCCACCGGCTATGAACGGCCGGAAGCCATCGAAAAGAATTGCCCATTGTCCACGCCGGAGTTGGGAACTATCCAAATTTCGGTGGTGACAAAGTGAAGCAAGCCCGGAAAGCAAAGGGAATGGAACCCCGGAAGGCACGGATCTCTCTAGGCCGTAGAGCCACAATGGCGACTCAGGGAGGAGAGATCCAGAATCCCACCACCGGACAATGGCGTAAGTGGAGCCATCATGTTTCCATGTCCGTGGACTCCTATAATGGCGGAGAGAGGTGCTCTGGCCGAGCATATTCGCGGCGGTGGTGAAGACCACGGAAGGGACTAGGAGGCTCCTTGAAAGGACCGCAATGCCGCAAATGAACTATTTGAACATGGTGGCCCAGTCATCCGAACCCCCAGACTCGATGATGGACGCATCTTGATCCACTGTCCTTCAGAGGCGGTCCGCCCGGTAGGCCGGAGAAGAAGGAGATTACCTTCCACGAAGTTCATTGTCCGCTTTGAACCATGGTCAACGGACATCACCCATCCGAGAAGATCAGCCACGTAGATCCGGTGGATCACCGCGCAGGGTCTCCCCACATTTGGAAGGAAAATAGACACCGCCGCTGGAATACTTAAGCCTATCCGGTGAAGCTTGTCCATCTGGCCAGTTAATACCGCGCCCATTGGCCACTTTTATGCGTCTTTGAGGATCGCCAGAGGGAAAACATTCCGGTACCACCATCAACGTCACCATCCTTCGGCGAAAATACTTGGTGAAGGTGGCACTGGAGTCCGGCCAAACCCCATTACCCTGGATCCCGGCGCCGGAGAGAAACAAAAAAGACAGCATCTGTGAAGGCGATCGCGGCGAAGGACCGCCGGAGACGCATGGCGGAGAAAGGGAAGCTTCCCGTCGGACCGAGGTCCGCGACATCATGGTGACACCCATGGATGGAGCACCGCCGAGAAGAGGAGGCCTTTCCCGAACACGCTACCGTGGGCAGAGCCGGTGGGCAGCATGACGGAGTAGGGATGATCGACAACGCGATGAAATCCCATACTGAAAGGCATGGAGTGCGGGACGATCACTAAAAAAGAACGCGGGAGATGGCAATAGGTTTTGCCACGCATGAGACAACCTCGGATGGGCTAATTTCAACTCCAAGGCTTGGTTGGGAACGCAAACCCATGTGTGGAGAAGCAAAAGGAAAGGCCACGCCCCAAATGCACAAACACTTACCTCTTTAATCGTGAGAGAGACGGTTGACTACCATGATGATCCAACGGCAAACAAAAGTCCTCATGGACATGTGGATCAATCTTAGATCAAATAAGTTGATAAATCTCCAACAACCCATTATCGAAAGATTCTAAAATATCTAGCAACATGGCAAACCAATGGCAAGTGGGTGACCAACTCTTATCTCAACATGCACACAAAGCCGATGGATGATGATGACCTCGATGAAGACTATTTGGGACCCGATCTTGGAAAGACAAATTGAACTTGAATTTGATGCATTGTGGAATTCCCAATGGGAAGGAGATGAAGGCCCAAACAATGAACCCACAAGAGAAGAGCCAAATAGAAACATCCTCAGCAAGCTACTGTACACCATTTCCAGACCCACCGGGGACCCATGTACGGAATGGCCAAGCCCAAGTTTACAAAGCCCATTATGCGGCGGAAAGATGATAACATAAACTCACAAACCAAATTTTGACACACCAATTTCAACAAAGAGACCAAATACCAGCCACTGCCCGTTCTAACTCGAGGGCAAGAGATCATCATACTGCCCATATCCGGATATAGACATATCCAATCATACTTGGAGATTCATACAAGGCTCTTGGAACTTTATGGAAAACTCAGTTTGGGAGGAATTATCTGCAAGCTTCGAACCTGCAGGAGAAGGAAATCAAAAGGATGCACTACAGGAGAACCCCGGTAGCAGTAAAAGGAAAGAGCTCCGCTCCGAACCTGAACCCGAGGTGGCACCCCCCAAGGAAGCGATCAGACGAAGCGGAAGGACCAGAAAGCCAACGGCCGCAAGACTCGAGAAGGAAGGATATATCGCTTCAAACACCTCCAAGAGGAAGCTTCAAATGAAAGGTGATACTCTTACCTATAACCCTATCTCCCTAACTATATGATGTGTGAGAGATCTCCCTTGGCAAATACTCTCAAGGTAAGGATAGACCTTGGCACATCGGAAGAACAAAAGGCCTCCTACATCCACCACATGGGGGAGATGGAGAAGGAGCGAGGAGGAGGGAAGGAATCTAACTAGGACTACCCACCTCCCTTAACCACGAACATCGGGCCAACATGTTTCCCAATGAAAGTCATTTCTTGGAACGTGAGAGGTAGGTAAGAGGAAGAAACGCGTTACCGGTCCGGTGACCTCCTATCCATCCACACAAGCGGACATATCTGCTTCCAAGAAACCAAGCCGTGTAATGAATCGGCACCTAGAGAACTATCCGGGGAATCGTATTCGATGCTAAACACGTGAATCTTCCCGCAAGGTAAACACAAGAGGAGGATGTTGTACGGGCGGCTCAAACTTCAACCTCTAAAGTGTAACACACTACGGCAATACGCAGCGGTCATTCTAACTACAAAGGAGAATCCGGAAACCTCAAGAATGATAACTAACGTCTATGCCCCATGTAATCCGACCCTGAAAAGTCTTTGTTGGAATGAACTCAGAGAAATCAGGGGAATATGGGATGGTCCATGGCTGATCTGTGGCGACTTTAATACCACTCGAGGGAGAGACGAAACCACCTCCTCTTCATACGGGACAAGGGAAAGGGAAGAATTCGAGAGGATGATACAAGATCTCCTTCTCGTTGACCTCCTCTTGGGAAGAAGATATACATGGACCAATGGGCGAGAATCACCGGCCTTTGCTAGGCTAGATAGATTCCTCTTGTCCACCGAATGGGTCTTGGCATATCCACGCATATGGCAAACAGCTCTGCCCCGAATACGTTCGGACCATGCCCCCATTTGTTTAGAATGTGGGATACATACCCCCCACCCATCCCCATTCCGCTTTAATAGAGAGTGGGCCAAGGAAGAAGGCTTCTGGGAGATGATCAAGATGAACTGGCAGGAGCACACACTAAGGGGAGACGGCGCATATGTAGTGGCCAAAAAGCTAAAGCTCACCAAGGACATGCTAATCCGCTGGAAGAAAGAAACCCTAAATCAGAAGATGGAGAGAAAGAGGGCCATCCTCGAAGCCATTAAAACACTAGATCAATATAAAGAAACAAGAAGCCTCGAGGAGGAATTAAACCGAGGCTGAGCCCGTAAAAGGAGAGTTCGAGAGGATTATTTCGAGGCGAGAGTTACCGAGACAGAGATCTCGGATCAACGCACAACAAGGCGTCGAACACTAAATTTTTCCATACCATTGCCACTCGAGGAGAAGGAACGCAAAATAGGATTAATCACCTGGGTTGAAGGCGAGCATTATGGACCCGCAAGAATTATTATCTCCGGCACTTTTGCTGCTCTGCTTTGGAACCGAATGGGAGACGCAGGTACATAACCTGATCGCCTGGCACAGGCGCTACGCGAGTGTGACGGACCATTTGGAGGAATGGCGGAGGCCTAAATCGGGACGACAATTACAAAGCTGGCGCTGACAAGGCCCCAGGCTGGATGGATTCCTATGACCCCTACCAACAAGGGTGAATATCATAAAGGAAGATATCCCAAACTCTTAACCACTTCTATAGGGCACCTCTGGAGCGCCTCTAATCGGGCACACATCCTCTTGATCCCGGAACGACTCTCTGGGAAGCTATACGAGATTACAGGCCAATCAGTTTGATCAACTGTTCCATCAAGATCATCTCAAAAGTATTAGCCAACAGACTTAAAGAAGTATTGGGAGACCTAGTGGACGAATCCCAAACAGCATTCATCCAGGGAAGGCTTATACATGATAACATTATTGCAGCGGAAGAAATAATCCACAAAATGAAGGGTAGCAATAGTAACGGGACCCTCATCAAGATAGACTTGGAAAAAGCCTTTGATAATTAGATTGGGAGTATCTCATGGAAATTCTACAAGCCAGAGTTCGGAATTCAAAATGGTTGATTGACATGGATAAACTCCCTACTCACCCCATCTAAAAGCGCTTGATTCCTAATCAATGGAACACCAAGGGTTATCATGTAAATAAAAGAGGACTAAGATAAGTGACCCACTATCCCCATTACTTTTGTACTAGCCATGGGCGTGCTACCTACGATGCTCTCCGGCGATCCAACATCTACCGAGGGATCCCAATTGGGCCTAATGGGGAAACAACCGTCACATCTTTACAATATACTGATGACATACTAATTTTCTGCACGGGAGGACCAGAAGAAGCCAGACTATTGAAACTCATTTTTTACCTATTCGAGGGGCTATTGGGGCTAAGGATTAATTATACAAAAAGTGTCATCATCCCTATCAAGACATCAGAACAATACATACAAGACCTGCGCATATCTTGAAGCGTACAGAGCGGTTTGCGATAAGATACACAGGGGATCCCAGTCTGGCTAGGACGGCCAGAGAGGGACTGAATGTTACGATAGAAAAATCTGGAGCAAGCCAGGGACTGGAAGGGAAGGCATTTTGCTCATTAGGGCGCCTCACACTCCTTAACTCGCTTATCTCCACAATACCAATCCACTGGATGTAGCATACGACCTCCAGGTAGGTCATCCAAAAATAGATGCAATCGGGAAAGAATTTCTATGGAGAGAGAGATAAATCTAAAAGAAAGGCTACCATCTTGTCAAATGGGATGAATATGTGGGCCCAAAGAAAATGGTGGATGGGGCATCTTGATCTCGCAGGACTTTAATGGGCCTTACTAGGGAAGTGGTGGTGGTGGATACTCATTGGCCGGGGACAGAATGCGCGAAAATCCTCCGGGGCGTTGCATCTTAAAGAGGTACATTGGACCCCTACAAAACCAGCTAAAGCCGAGAGCCTCCCTCCGAAAGGCATTTACCGCTAAGCTCCACACGACTCGCAAATATATGTCGGCCAACCTGTGGACGGGGTAAACCATCAACCTTTGGATGGACAAGCGGTGGGAAGGACTGTATGCAACATCTACCCAGCTCTACAAGAACTATCAATAAAGCATCTAACCGTCGAAGCAAGACTCCAACTTCCGAGGGCAACCAGCTCCTTAAAGTAGGACCACTCAATAACGGGAAACAAGTGGGCCTAGAGTTGATTAAACAAGCCATTTTGCATCCAATCCCTATTAGGGATTCACGGGAATGGAAACTCACTACAAACAAAACTTTCGCGGTAAAATCCTTGTATCATTTCAGAATCGATGGCGGTGCCCGGAGTGACCTAAGAAACATGTTCTGGAAACAACCCTGCCCCCTAAAGATCAAATTGTTCGCTTGGTTGGCAAAGGAAGATAGGCTCCTAACTCTTGACAACTTACAATGTTTAAACTGAGGGGAGACCGAACGAGATGCTATCTATGTGACACGAGGAGGAACTGGGTAACACATTTGTTGGTCTCATGCCCATTCGTGGTGCAAATCTGGAACCATTTTGGGAACTTATTTGGGCTAAGAGGAAATGGCCTAGGAGACACGTGCCCTCACGGGAATTAGGGCTGACCTTCTCTCAGGTGGACAATACCCTCACGAGGAGGCTTGGGATCTTCTAGTGACGGCATCACTGAGCGTTGGGGTGAAAGGAATAGACGATGCTTGCGAGGCAACGCGCTTTGTTTAAGAATTATCCGTGATATTGCTTTTCTCACTATCTCTTGGTTGAATCGCTGACTCCCCGGCCGCTAAAACCCTGGAAGCGCAGGGAGCTGGTAAAGCCGCACCTTCAAATTCACCTCAAACACAGCTGGATGAAGCGGAGGCGCGCTCAGGCCCATCCACCTCCACCCGTGGCACACCCCTCACATCCAGCCTAAACAAGAAGATGGAAAAGAGGAGCCAGGCTCGCAAGGTGGAGAATATTATACTTTGTTATGCTTATCTTTCTCCCTCTGCTTTTAGAAATGTAAACAAACTCCTTTTATCGCTTTAATTATTATTAAATAAAATGTGGTTTATCCACCTTATCAAAAAAAAAAAAGTATAAGCTTACAGAATGCCTTGGTATAGTTGATGACCCAGATAGGCTTGAAGAAGGCAATATCTTAAGTGTTTTTTTTTTAATATATTTTTCTGAAATTTTTTCTCACATATTTAACCATATTTTAGCTTTAAACAAATATGTAAAAAAGAAAATCTCACAAACAACTTTTTCAAAATTTCAAATTCCCTCACAGATGATGCTTGAACTGAGAAGCTTGGTTGGGTGTTCAAAAGTCAAATATAGATCAAATTGATTTTTGTGAAACTTGGAAGAACTTTACATACATCATGCGAGAAAACAAGATGATGGTTTGATGATAGACCGAAGAATTAGTCCTGAGATATACACAACTGAACAATGCATAGATCTTTCGTATTATGGACAATAGAATCAAGGGTACTGAAGATGGAAGCTCATTTGCCTGGATCATCTCACCATCAAAACACACTGACTGAATTGAACTGCTCCCAAGCATCCTGAGATAGAAACAGAAAATAACATCTTTCACATGAGATGGACAAGCCCATGCAAATTGTACATAATATTCATATTTGTTACTATTTGTATTAAATATTCGTATTCACATTTATTCCATGGAGGATGAAGAAAAAACACAATCAGGATCACAACATCAGAAGAAATCATTGATAGTTGTGCTTGTCAAAGAAATTTCATGAGCATTTTATTCATTTTTCTTTTTAAAGCTTTACATTTTGCTTTACTTTATGTAAGAAAGGCATATTTCTAATGAGAGACTGTTTAATATGGTTTGGTCATCTAGGTTGGACACTTTCTGAGTGATGGGTTGATACAAGTTATGCTGTCAAACAATCAAACAAGAAGGAACCAAAAATTTCAAGTATAGAATGATGAAATAAACAGATGAATGTAATGCTGTATTCAATAGGGCTGAGTGAAGAAAAAGAATGGCAAAAAATTACAGAAAAAACTCTTCTAAATTTGAATATAAAATGATGTAGAAGATAAATGATGATGCTTTCATTTGGAATCATCTGAAAACAATCGAAGTAAAAGATATCTTTCAAAATTTATATTGGAGTTGGAAAGAGGTGTCACATGCTTGCAGGTTAGAAAAAGTTTATGTTTAAACTTTAAATAGTCGCATGGATGAACATCCCCTTCGTTAAGCACAAAGTTCCTGAACCAGTTTTAAATGGTTCTCTAGATTTCTAATAATTTTTTCAATTGATGTCATTTCAATACAAAGCATTTCGTAAGATGACAATTGTGCTCAATTAAGAATAATGTGTTTGAAGATATACTAATGAATCCAGTCTATCTCTTAACACAATGATATATAATTATCTGGCTCATGTATTACTGTGTGGATATGCATTAGCAAGAGTTCTTGATTTTCTATTAGAGTGAGCTTAAAAAGAACAAATTGATTTCATATTATGAGCATGAGTAGATAGTTGCATATACCTGTAGCATGTCAAAGACCTTCTCTGCAATATATTTATGATGCGCAGCAGCACCCTTCTGCTGCAATTTATCTGGATGCAGGCATAGCAATGCCTTCTGATAAGCTTTCTTGACAGAACTTCCTTCAATTATATCAACAAGTGGAACAGGTCTCCATCCACTTTCTGGCCAAAGTATCTATAAGCAATGCCAGGAGAATTATCACACACACCACAATTTAGAATAATTACCTTTCATACAATTTTTGTTATCAAATTTGCACACTGCCATAGATATGAATAACCTGACTGTTTTGTTTGTAGAAGTCATGCTAAGAAGATGAAGCAGAATTTGTAACTGAAAACAGTAGCTCTTGAAGACAAATAAAGCAGCATTGTTCAGAATCCTCTCATTATGTTATAAAATTAGACATGGATTCATAGAGCACAGTAATGTTGCATATGTGTAAGCCAAGGGAAAACTTGGAAAGTGACACACAAACAAGCAGTATAAAAAATAAAAATAAAAATAAAAATAAAAAGCATACTCTTTTTCCTGCTAATAAAAGCAGTACTCACATATTGTAGGGTTGACAGCAGTGACCGAATGTTTCCTTCCTTTCCTTTTGACCACTCTCGTATTTTAGCATCTGACATCTGCAACATATCAAGTTGAAATGTTAAAAGATCATTACTCAAGGTTCTTTTATAATAATTAAATATGGTGAAGGGGTTACTTGGAATTGATCTTGCTGGCCTTCACTTTGTAGATGTTCATTCTGGTCCTCAGATAACTGCTCTACCTGAGAATCAAGAAAATAAACTCTTAGTCAAACACATCACAAAAAAAAATAACCTAGGGCCTGGTACAATTATGATAAAAAGCTTGAAAATGTAATTACTAACACAAGGAAAACATACTCCTGCCACGTAGGAAGAGAAACTAGAGCCTACATGTTGAAAACAACTTATGCAATTTTGGTGTAACCTTGATCACTTAACTGGATCAAGGGATTGACTAAGTCATCATGATCATTAAAGGTTAAAAGTTTAAAGAAATAACTTCTTAGCACAACATGATAAGATTTGGAATCCAGTGTCTTGGATCCAGATCTTCAAAATCATATCAAAATTTTTGTCCAAAATTGTCATACGGTTGTTGATCTTCAATGCGCTTGAGGAATTGTAGAAAGAGAGGTAGATCCTAAATCAATCTTGTGGATAGCAAGATATTTCTTAAAACAATAAATATTAAAAAAATTCCCATCTTTCCATACTCGAAAAGTTATGTTTAGTTTCAAATTAGCAAACTGGCTAGTATGATAATTGTTAAATTGGAAGGCAGGGCTCCAGGAAGCACTTACTCAGAAAATACAACTTAGCTTCTTCTAGAAAGATCATTTAACACTGGGAAAGAGAAAGACGGCATGCTCTAAAAGTTTCATTGCCTTGAGTACGTCCGTTTCACTCTCAGTTGAGATTACTTCACATTATGTTCTCTCATCAAGAGTGCTATAGAACATGAAGAGATTAGACATTACAGGTGAAAAGGAAACCTGCAGGCTGCAGCTCAAAGCTATCTCATTGGCACCCTAATACAATGCTATTGGTGACAGAGTATTAAAATTAATGTTACAGTGAAATATGTGAGTCTCTTGAGATTATCTTTTCTAGTAACAAGTGCGATTAACATATACTTAGATAACTGATTTAAAAAAAAAAAAAAAGGGCAGCCCGGTGCAACAAAGCTCCCGCATGCGGCGGGGTCCGGGGAAGGGTCGGACCACTTGGGTCTATTAACATATACTTAGATAACTGATTTAAAAATGCCAAGAAAAAAAATATTGGTCAATTCCCTAATGGTGGCCATACTTGAAAGATACCAAAATTTACATCCCCGTACACAAACAACATTCTTTTTATTGAATGCTCAAAATAATAAAATAAATCAATTTAAAAAGCACGCATACCAAACATCCTTTAAGATCATGAGTTTCCTCTGCAATGTCACCTGAATCATAAAAGATTTCTGCAACTGAGTCTGTCAAAAAAAAAAAAACAGTAGGTTAACAATATGAACAAAATATCAAGGATTTGTGAAGAAGGCAAGAGATGAGGGTGCACCGATGGTCAAAATACAGTTCTGATTGATATAATTCCAATTTCACATAAGGTATTCATAGTATCAAGGTGTTTGGTGATGTCATATTAAACTTATTATAAATAAAGCAGTGACTTCACTGGAAAATGCTAATAACTACCATGGAAATTCTACTCAAAACACAAACTCCATGCAAACTAATTACAGGAAATTAATAGATGAAATAAAAAAATTCTGGCTAAACAAACACATAGCCTCTCAGACTCTGGCTAGTATTAGCATGGACCACAAAAAGTGATGGCAGGTAAATTGCTCCAGCCAACTTTGTTTTGGCTGGTTTAGTATGAGATACACAAGCTTTCATTTAGATGCAGTAGCTGCTCTATCTTAGCCATTAAGAATGAAAATACAAAGGGAGTATTTGAAGAACCCTTACAGACTTGAGCATGTCAACCCTTTTAGGACAAAGCTCAACAAAGCCTTTCACAAAAGTTCAGTTATTATAGTTCTAAAGACAACTATAATCAATACTCCTATAAAATTCATCAAAGTGATGAACAAGAAGCCAATTCCTTTCCAGCACTTGGTCCATGTCCAATACACTGTATATGTTCCTATATGTAGAAGCAATGAGAAGTTTATATATCTTTGAGGATCTCTTAGACATGACAAACCATAAACTTGATTTGATAACACACAATGACATGTATATTCTCTTGCCTCTATTGAAGGTTTCACCAGAGACATAGAACACTTATTTCAGAATAGACAATCAAAAACAGGTTATATTAATCTCCCCTGACAACAAAATTAATCCCTTCATTGTCCACTGGTGTCCTACTGATGCCCAACAGAAGGTTTAGTTGAAGGACATTTGTACAAAAAGAAAATAACTTACCAGGAGCTGAGGTCTCATTTTTCCTAAGGAAAGAATTAGAAACCATGTCAATATCACTTCCGATTTTTGGATAAGGTTCCTCTGCCTGTTGCAACATTTGATTAATCTGAGGAAGAAACCAACCATCAAAGTGTTAAGTACAATACGATTGCCAAAACTTCAGGTGAGTTCAAGATATTTATAAGAAAGAATCAAGCTTGTGGTCAACATACAGTGATTGGATTATTTGTCAGTCCTTTATCATTCCTAATGCTTGCTTTTGCTTCAACTGTCTTAGATGCTCGATCACTTACTTCTTTCTCAACTTTACGCTTTCTGACATCTTTTCTTACAGGTTTCTGATTTTTAATCTCAGATGTCTGTTTGGGTCTTGTCTCTTTGGGTCTTGGTGGATCATCCTGACTGAAAATTTTGATGAACTCTTTCACTTTTACCTTTCCTCTCCTTCCAGACATCTTATCTTCCATAGGAATTGGTATATCTTGCATATAATCCATGCTAGGGCTAGTCTGGTTATGATTCACATTATTTTCTTCATTAGCCTGCGAGTTAGCATTTGCATGATCATAAGTGTCTCTTTGGTCTCTAACCACGCGGTCTATCTCATAAGCCTGTCTAATTATGTCTGTTTTTCCTATGATCAACAAGGAAGAAGTAAGAATCAAGTCAATTTGTACAAGTGAATGGACCAATTCAATTAGATCATCATATAAATATACCTTGTTTGCCACCAACACCTGCAGGCAGATCATGCAGAATGTTTACTTCAGAGGTATTTGCTCCATGTTCTGTGGATGTAATTTCTTTGCCAGTGTCACTAGGTGAATTTGTGAGATAGGAATCATGGAGTAGTGTTTGCTGAGGTTCAACTTTAATGTCTGCATCATTGCAAGCTAAAAATCTAATGAGCAGAAGTAAGTCATTGGTTGAAAAGAGTACAACAACTTAGATAGGATACTACCTGATTCTTCAATTACACCACTGCCAATGACATTCGGTTCAAGCTTAGAGGGCAGTAAATCTTCTTTAATAACTGGATTTGCAGCCCTTTCTGCAATTAGATAATTTCCTAACTTCACATCCTGGTCTTCCTCTTTTATGTCAGATGTTCTAGATATAGCTGGCATCATTTCATCATCAGAGAGCATTTCAACTTCTTGCAGAACAATCTCAGGCAACACTCTGCGATTACTCCCAGTATTACTCTTTTCTTTCAAATTAGAAGGCATCATTAGTGACACTCCTTTGCCCGCCCATTTGTATATAGAAAAGTGAAAGCGGCTGCTTCTGCTTTGACCTTCTGAATCAGTTTTATCCTTTCGAGACTGACTTTCCCTGCTGAAGCTAACAGAACCAGAAACTTTTGATGTGCTCTCAAAACTATACGCAAAGCGGCGGGATAACGGGCTTTGGCGATAAGTTGGAAAAGTCTGCACACTATGGTCTTCTTGTGTAGAAACTGCTCGGGAAGCAAGTAAAGGCACACCATTATCATTTTTATTTTGAGTTCCTTGGGCAGGAGAATTAAGTGTTTGATTGTCTATCCCTTTCCCAAACTTCACACCAAGGCTGGAAAGTTCACACCATAGAAATCAAGCACAAGATAACAAACAATAAGTCCTATACAACTAGAATGCGAAGAACTTGAAGAAAATCAAAGAAAGAAATATGAACTTAATGATTCACAAAAGGATTCCAATTGGTTCAAGTGTTCATGTTTGCTAATTGGAGAACTACACTATACGGAAAGGTCGAGACTTGGAACAAACCAATCAACAGAGCATTACAGTCACGCACCTAAGCTGCTTGGGCAGCGACGAGACACCCGTAAAAGGATCACATCTCGGCGTCAGACTTCGAATGTTGGGGCTGACGATCCGCGAACCTGGAGCCGAAGAAAAAGAATGAAGCTCAGCTCTCCTCTCCTTGGTGCCCAAAGAATCACTCCCTTGAAAAATATCATCAAAGAAATCAGTCCCAAGCTGCCTCCTCCTCGCCGGGCTACTGGTCTCTCCAAACACCGGCTGCTCCCCAAGCCCCGAACAAGCTCTCCGACTCCCACGCACCTCATCCCCAAAACCACCCCTCCGTCCCCTCCCCGCGAACAAATCCAACGAGTCCCCACGGTCCCTCCGCGGCTCAAACAACCCCGACCTCCTCGGAGGACCACCAAACACGTCCTGGAAATCCACCTCCGCGCTCCTCCTGCTCAAGTACCCGAAAGGGTCCCGAGAGGCGTGGCTGATGAGTATCTCCTCCCTCTCCGACAGCCTCTCCATCACCGGGAGCTCCTTCAACGATGGAAACCTCGAAGTGGCATTTCGTCAAACGTCTGGTAGGCGATAAGAAGTGGATGGGATGAGACGACGCCCAAGGCCACCAGTTTCTCATGGCGCGCAAGTACCGAAAGAGACGTTTGTGGGGCCTTGTGTTGTGCATCCGAGTAGCCAATGAGCGTGCGCTAACAGTGTCACTACTCCCTATTCCCATGAGACGCAAGTAATGAGGGCGCTCCTGCGGTTGTCGAAGTATTTGGATAACGGTGGGGTCGTAAACGGGCCGAACTTGATTGGATTGGTTCCCAATTTGTGCTCAGCTTAAAAGTTAAACTTGTGTGGTTTATAAATTTTGAGCTGAGCTCGAGTCGGCTCGAGTTTGGTTGGAAAACTCGATACTCTGAGCCGAGCTTTTTTCAAGTTAATTTCAAGTTGTTCATGAAAAGCTTGATCGTTTAAGAGCCCTAGATAACGGTCTCATGACATTATCTAATTGTTCTAATCGTAACTTTTTTTTATATATATAATTTTAACATTTATACTCTTATGTGTATACCATTGTACATTTTCTTTATTCATAAGGACAAATCTTAGTTTTGGTCTTTGTACTTTAACCCAATGTTTATTTATGTCCTTGTATTTTAAAAATCTTTGACGGTTCTTGCATTTTGGGGTTTTTATTGAATACGTCCCTAGTACTGAACTAGCAGCACATGGGGCTAGTATTTCTAACATAGCGGTTTACGTGGCAATGTTAATATGTTATTATGACGTGATATGCTGACATGGCATGACAAAATGGATTTTGAATAAATTAATTTTTTTTAAAAAAGATGACATGTCATGCTGACATGGCATGCCACCTGGAATAAAAAATTAATCGTATTCAGTTCATATGCCACATGTTTTGTCACATCAGCACCATGAACGTATTTGATGAACGTATTTGAACAAAAACCCCAAAATACAGGGACCATATCGAATATTTTTAAAGTACAAAGACAAAAATGAATTAATTTAAAATAATATATATATTTTTTTATAAATATTTAAAATAAGACATGCAGAGGCATAAATCAATTAAAATTTTATTTTAATTTATTAAATTAATTTAAATTTAAATTTGGCTTCAATCAACCTCATCATCTTACATAGAATATAATAAGCGTGAGTTGATTCTTTAATAAGTTGAAACAGAGGAAGTGCAGTTGTACAAAATGATGGGAGGAGGCAAGTAAAAATGAATGAAATTGAGAAATGAATGAATCACTTTGGTGTACCATCTGTGAAAGGATCCAGTGCATTCTGCTTCCCATTCACATAGAAATCAACCACTGCTTTCATTCTAGGAAGCTTATCAGGATGATAATTAACATGAATGACCACTGGCTTCAACTTTCTGAGTTTTGAGTCTTTCCTCACATGCTTGAAAAGAACATAGCTATTCATAAACAGATAAATATCCATAGTCCTCCTTGACGCATGAAGTCCAACATATCCAGGATGAGAAGGATAGAACAACAACTCATTGAAAACTTGTTGATCCCATGCCTTGGGATAAACCGATATTCGCTTTGTCACACGATCCAAAAGCTCGATCGATGAAATTGTCGGTCTTATATAGAAAAATCCAGAGTTATAAACCCAAATCCTCATTGTATAAACCAAACTAGACCACCCCATGGAAGGATCATCAAAGACATTGATATAACCATAAGCTGTCTTGTTATTGAAACCATCAGTCATTGATTCTATATCCGAATCGCGGTAAAGATGATCAAATGGATTCCGCAAGTAAACGACATCGACATCTGAGAGAAGAACACTGTAACCAAGCTGCAGAAACTCTCTCAAAACAAGGAATTTCAATCCAGAGACCGCAACTGTTGTTCCTGTCTTTCCAATGTTATCAATGTCTACATCCGGGTTTCTCCGATAAACCGGGACATCTTTGGACTTGCAAAAGTTTTCTATATCATCATCCAAAGCAACAACCAAGTAATTCGGTATACCCACTCTTTTGATGCTTTCAATCCAGATTTCCAACAAGTCTTTGATGTGAGAATTAGCAAGTGCTACTATGAGTTCATTGTGAACAGCTAACTTCTCCAAAATCTTTGCCAGTCTTGGATTGACAGATTCATCAGGAAGTACTGTTGGATTTGTTCTCAGTCCTCTTACTGTTCCAAAAGGTCCGGCTTTGCGCCGATCCCCAGAGGATAGATCTCTAACCTGCTTCTCCAGCCTTGCATTCTTCTCGGACATTGATACCAGCTCTGATTTCAACATGTTAACTCTCTCAGAGGACTCACATGAAACTGAACAACCCTAAACCTCAGAACATTAAAATCAGAAATAAATCATCAACAAATAAACATGACTCCAAACAAACAGCAAACTATTGATGTTCTACTTGTATCCAAATGTAGAGATGTTAAAAGTATTAAAGTTTCAAACTTTTCTTCTTTTCTAATACTAGCAAGTACTCTTCTAGTGAGCTATAACAATAAGAATGAAAGTTCATCATCTCCATTGAAGGTTATTGAGAACAAACTCCATACCCTTGATGTTCTAATTGAATCCAAATGTAGACAGAATAAACAATAAATTTTCAAACTTTTCTTCTCTTCTAATACTAACAAGTGCTCTTCTGATGAACTATTGCTACCAAATACGAACTCCAAATTTTAATTTCTTCTCTTCACTATTGACAAGCATAAAAAAACCCAATCTTTCAATGATGAACTTCAATAAATTATCAAAAGAGAACCAAAAAACCTCAAATTGGCAAGAGAAAGAACACCTCACTAGATTTGATTCCGGCGGTAGCATCACGGAGAGAAGAGGAGGAATAGAAGAGGAAGAGGCCATCCAGGTAGAGGTACACGAAGAGACACAGGAAAAGTACGGCGATGACTACGGCTACGGGGATACGACAGGTCCGGAACGATGGTGACGGCGGCGCGGCGCCTCTCATCAGCGATCTCTCGTTCTCCTTCGCTTGGTGGAGAGGAGAGACGATTAGGCGGGAAGAGAAGAAGAACGTTAGATTTATAGTTCATTTGTGCCGTAATTGCTTTTTAATTTTTGTTTTATTTTCAGGGCTCTCAATGAAAAAAGGGATTCAGTAAGTTATCTAAAAAAAATGGGAGTTTTTGAAAACTTAAATTCAAAACTCTCCTCTTTGATTGATTTATGAACATTTAATTGAATAAGTAAATGTGGTTCTTGAGTTACAAATTATGCTTTATTGTTAACTGTTCACTTGTACAAATTATTTTTCTGAAGAAAATGATAAATCACAGTAATTTCAGCATCATGTTAGGTATGTTAGTTTTAAGGTTTAAGCATAAAAAAAAAAACACACACACAATGATATCAATCTATAAATGCATACATTGATGATATTTCGGCTATAAGAAAAAATATATAACCCATTTTAAGATAACAATGAGCTGAAGTGAAGCAAATTTCTTACTCAAAATTGAAACACTAGGATAGAGTATGTATAGAAGTATAAAATACATGAAGAAATTTCAGTAAAAAGTACACAAGCTGGTCTTATCTGAGAGTTCCATATCTACCACAGTGATCCATCTGGGAAAGATTGAAGAGCATTTTGCTTTCCATTGACATAGAATTCAACCACAGCTTTCATTCTCGGGAGCTTATCCGGATGGTAATTGACATGAACAATCACGGGCTTTAACTTACTGAGACTCGAGTCTTTCCTCACAGTCTTGAAAAGAACCTTGCTGTTCATAAAGAGATACATATCCATGGTCCTCCTTGAGGCATGAAGCCCGATGTATCCAGGATGAGAGGGGAAAGACAGCTCCTCATTGAAAACCGCTTGATCCCATGCCGTCGGGTCCCGAGAGAGTCTCGCTGCTACACGATCCAAAAGCTCGATTGAGGGAGTAGTTGGCCTTATGTAGAAAAATCCAGAATTGTAAACCCAAATCCTCATTGTATGAGCGTATCTTGCCCAGCCCATGGAAGGCTCATCGAAGACATCGTTGTAACCATAAGCTGTCATGTTATTATGGCCATCACTCATTGACTCCACATCTGAATCACGGAAAAGATGATCAAACGGGTTTTGCAAGTAAACTATATCAACATCTGAGAGAAGAACGCTGTAACCAAGCTGCAAAAACTCTCTCAAAATACGGAACTTCAATCCAGAGACAGCATGGTTCCCTCCAATCCTTCCAATGGAGTCAATCCCTTCATCCGGGTTTCTTCGGTAAACAGGAACCTCTTTCGACAAACAAAAGCTCTCAATATTCTCATCCAGAGCAATAACTAGATAATTCGGTATACCCACTCTTTTGATGTTCTCAAACCAGACCTCCAGCATCTCTTTCACATTAGAATTAGCTAGTGCTACTATAAGTTCCTTTCGGACAGCTACTTTCTCTAGAATCTTTGCCAACCTTGGGTTAACAGATTCATCAGGAAGTACTGCCGAATTTGTTCTCAGACCTTTTTCTGTTCCAAATGGAAATGCTTTACGTTGCACCCCCAAGGATAGAAACTGCTCTTGAGCCTGATCTTTCTCTTGTTCGGCCAATTGAAGCTTCTTGTTTAGATCCCTAATCTGCTTCTTCAGTTCTGCATGCTTATCTGACAATGATGCCAACTCCGACTTCAACATGTTAACTCTCTCAGCAGAATTGCATGAAACGGAGCTAACCTAAACCTCAGAACAATGAAATCAGAAATAAACGAAAGAAAAGAACATTTCATACTTTCACATCTATAAACAAGAATATATATATATATATATATATATATATATATATATATATATATATACATCATCTTCATTGTCAAAATTAGAAATGTCACTAAGAACATCCATAAAGTGATTTGTCATCTCTACTTTCACAATGCACCCAATGGTCTGAAATGCATGCATCCAGAAGTAGGGATAGTAACTTATAAATTTTCCAGCTTCTCTTCTCTTCTAACACTAACAAGTGCACTGATGCATAATGGGCATGCATAAAAATCTCATCTTTCAGTGTTGAATTCAAACAGAAATGTTCTAATATATCACTGACAAGCATAAAATTCTCATCTTTCAAAGATGAATTCAAACAGAAGTGCTCTGATATATCATTGACGAGCATAAAAATCTCATCTTTCAATACTGGATTCAAACAAATTCCTAAATCTTCTCCAATATGGAAACCATTCCAGTTCTAAAAACATTTCTAAACAATCAGTTCTAATTTCCAATCAACGAACAAACTTGTCTTCCCCTACATCTGAACTTCCACTCAATCGAGCATCAAGATCGCCAACATCAATGCACTTCCAACAAAATCAAGGAAGCAAAATGAAAGAAAACCTAAAACCTTTGCAATTAATCAAGAGAAAGATCACCTGAGCGGATGTGACTCTGGAGGTGGCTTCACGGAAGAGGCCATCCGGGTAGAGGTACCCGAAGATGCACCCGAGGAAGACGCCGACTCCGACGGCTATGGTGATCTGGGAAACCCGGGAGAGCGGCGGCGCGTTGCCCTTCATCAGAGGACCATCTGTCCGGCCGGGGATCATCCCGGCGCCCTACGGTGGAAACGGAAGTCAATTTACGGAAAAATAAAACAAAAATGCAAGTCAGGAGCTCTGGGAACGGAAGGGGAAAAAATGTTGGCAGTCAATTTACTGATTATTTAAAGAGAGTAGTTGGAGGAAAGGTCTTGGAAGGGGGAGAAAATGTTGTTTAATCAAGTCAAGGATGAATATTGGCTGATGAATTTTTAACAAGAAAGTAATTGGATAAGAGATACTGTTTATATAGAATTTAGAATATATAAGATAACAAATTAATAGTCGAGGATGGCGGAGGTGTGGCAAAGGATGATCTCGGGCATAGCGGTGATGATGGAAGCATAAGACAAAATCAAGAAGGAGGACAATGAAGTTCTAAAGACATCGATGAGAGCAAGTCCCTGGTAAGAAGTGGTGACCTAAGCTATAGTGATGGCGAATGAAGAGGTGAGGGAGGATCGCACCCTCCTCGAGATGGTGCTCCAAGGAGAGGGTGTAGTGAAGACCCCGGCGAAAGGGGAGACTAGAGATGGTTGTTCAGAGGAGGGTGGATGGATGAATGTAATTTCAAGAGAAGACGAAGGACCTCTCCAAACACATGCACAAGACTAGCTTCAAGGAGGAAGGGGAGGCCCAGAGCAAGGAGATCACCTCCGACGAGACGAACCTTGGAAGGAGTGAAGAGATGTGCGGTAACTGCCTCGAACCGGGTCATTGGGCGAAGAATTTCAGAAATTGTGAGGTATGTCGTCACTGTGGGAAAGAAGGTCAACAATAAAGGGATTGCAAACGCCGCTCACTGGAGCAAGCGAGGATCCACGCAATGTAAAGGGAAAATGTCCATTGAGACATGAGGAGGGTGCGCCACACTTGAGGGAAGATAACGATACCAACAAAGCCTCGATCTGTGTAGAGGAATGAGAACACAACTCACTGTAGCCCCCTGCTTAAGAGGGTGAGGATAGGAGCTACAAACAAAGGGAAAGCTCCATCAAGGGTTGGAACTGACGCGCTTCCCCCAAAGGGTGCTAAAGAAACCTCCAACGTGGGATACAAGGGATGAGAGAGGAAGTTAGGGGTGCGCCAACAAACCTTGCCAGAGCTAGAGACACACCATGTCTCTCTAACTCTAGACACGAATATGATCGAAGGGAAAAAGAAGTTGTGCTCCTACTCTATCGCAACCGTGGTGAAAACTGTAAGTGGGCTTGCGGATCACCGCATTGTTCCAGCCGTGATGGAGGAGCATGAGACACCATGGATGACGAAGTCCCTATGCGATAGGAGACTGGTTGTGGGATTTTCGTCGGAGGAGCTGGCGAGACAAGTGGAGAAGATGGAAAATATCATGCTTCCAAGCTTCGTGTTGAGCTTCTGGTCATGGTTGCTAGACTTGGGCTCGCCGAAAAAAGCAGAGGGCGAAGTGAGGTCGATCGTTGCTAAAGGACTCCCCCGGTTTTGTTGGCACAGAGATATTTTCGCTAGGATTCTGAAACCGATCAGAGATCTAGTATACCTCAACGACGATGGAAGTTTCTATGCTAACGAGATCATCGCTATCTTAAGGATTAGCTGGGGCCGATGACTCCCCTATCAGATTAAGTGCAATATTGGGAATCACGACACACTATGAAGGTGAAGCTCTAGGAAGGGAAACAACGATTGTCATGGATGGAAGATATTAGAAATCTCCCAAAAAAACAGATCATGACCTACTCTAATGACTAGAAAGGAAGGTGAATCTCCTATGGTGAAGATGAAACTTTTCCGAAGAGTCCCCCTGTAAAGACCGCAAAGTTTATGAAGTGATTAAATCCTTAATTACCTCCTAAGTACAGTTTGTATTAATCAAATCTCCTCTAATAATAGAAGCCAATGATTTAAATAAAAAATAAACAATAAAAGATTGGCATCAGATGCAAAATAGGTATATATATAGTATAATGGGAGTTTAATAGAGATTTAGTATATTTTAATATACTAAAGTCGAGGGTGAGGGGACGTGCATGATATGGTTTGATCAGATGCTATCTCCCTCTCTCTTTTTCTCTATCTCTCTCTTTCTCATGACTCTCTAATAGCTTGGGATATATGTATAGACATAAGAATGGCATGGATTTAAAAATGGAATGTTTGAACGGCCTGGATTGGATTGGCAGAATGTAACAAGGATCACGAGACAGAGGTTTGGAAATGAAATCTATGGGTTGGAGTTGATAAGCATACGTGAACTTTTCTCCACCCACCCAACGTGAATCCAAGTCGTGTTGTCTCGCGTGATCGTCGCCGAGAAAGGAGAAATTCAGCAACGTCTAGTAATTTCAAGCTACAATCGTCTCGAAGCCCTCAATGCCACCTTTCCCGGTGCCATAAAAGGCATAGCCTCTTCCCTAAGAGCTTTACATGCCATTCTATGAGAAAAGACCAGGAAGGAGAGGGAGAATTCTGACTTCTTTGAGTGGACTGCGCTTTACGGTGCCACTTCAGAGAGAGAGAAGGGGAGAGAATACCGCTTGACTCGACCCAACGACAACACCGAGAGGAGCACGAGCTGCTAGTATTGAAGATACCAAGGCCTTTCTCGTAACCAAGAGCAGGAGGTGCAGCACGTGTAACGGTGAGCTCACACCATCGGGAGGCTGCCAAGAGGAGCGTGGTGATCCACAAGGCGATTTCATCCCCTACTTTTCTCCCGAGAACTTTGAAGGTCCTTAATGATAGCACGGTGAGAACTCTAAACCCCCATGTGATATAGTTAAAGACATGAAAAGGTTGTGAGGCTGCATGATCGGTTAGAGAGAGAGAGAGGAACAAAAAGAGTTAATTTTCATTAACTGAGAGAAACCACTTGTTCACTTAGGTTCAGAGGTATATTTCATTCAAGTGATAATGAAAGACATTTTTCTGATTAAGTGTTGTGGCTTGGCTAAAGGATAAAGTCTTGGTTTAAAACTAATGAAAGTGAAAAGATGTAAGTTCAGTGGAACGTGGAGATATAAACCTTGAAATATTAATCAATGAAAGAATGTCAACGCCATCAGAAGATGTTTAACATCTCCACATTCCCTGTATATTGATGACAATGAGAGTCAGGGAATAAGACCCACATTCATACATGATTAATTGAATAGAGAAGGTAACAAACTACAGGCATGCATAGGTTGGGACGAGAGAGAATTTGTAGTTATGATTAGCAAGGCATGAGAAGTGATTAGATCTGGGCATATATAACCACTGAACTATGTTGAGTTTCACTTGAACAGGATTTATTTAATGAATCATGAGTGAGTCAAAGAATGAGTTGATTCAGTGGACTCTTCATGTTTTGATTGTCCATTAGCTTCTCTCTTATGGCTAGTTGCATTTCTTAGATCTATTGTTGCACTGTGAGAAATCATGTATTCAACATTATTTGTTAATTGTTACGGTCAAAAAGTAGGTTTGTGTAGAAATTTAAAAGGAGTCATGTGGGCTGAACCTAACCCATTCAAAGGTATATGAGGTTGATTGGGTTCATACCATCATGGGCATGGCTATGTAGGTTGTTGAATTAATAAAACTGCATCCTATTATTGGGGGATAGGGTGAGCCTAGAATTTAGTATAGATAAACCCGATTTGGGGTATATACTTTTGATGTACTTGGGAATATACTAAGCATAGACTCTGCTTATCAGATATCGACGGGGAGCGTAAAGCTACGTCGAGAGGAATTGGTAATTGAGTCGGGACATCTTTGACACAGGTAAGTACCTTGGCCTAGATCTCTTATCATTGGTTGTGTTTACATCATTGATGTGCTTGGCTTTCGGTATATACATACATATCTGCTTCTTTGGATGAATATTCTTTGATATATGAATCCATATCCATGTATGTATGTTCGTTCGATTGTATGATTGTTTCCACTTGATGGGTGTTGTTCTTGTGGATTCTCCGCCCGGTGCAGTGGAGCGTGTGGCTCTTGATTGACGTTCAGGGCTGGTGGACACCCTGTTCGTGCTTTCCTGTCAGGGGGACGATACTCTGGTTGTCCTGTATGCCCGTCAGTGGGACGATACGCTTACCGTGTACGTACATGTATGTGTGAGTAGCGCTACGGACCGAGGATTGATATCGGCTTAGGTTGATGACTGCCCGGGGGATGGTTTGCAAGCTTCGCTTGAGTTGCTTGTCATGAGATGACATGATTTTAGTTAGGGAGTCCCTACAGTTGGATAGTTTTCATTGGGGTAAGTCTGAGACTCCAGGTGGTATGGCCGGTGTGGTTTGTGCTTCCCACGCCGGGTTTGATGGTCATGTTCTTGATTTGCCCATTCATTTGCTTATCTTACATTGAGTTTGACATGACTTTATTGTGTTTCCCTACATGGTACTTACTGGGCTTTCCCTTCGAAAGCTCATGCACTTGTTGACTTCCTTTTTCAGATCCCAAGGAGTAGGACATAGGCCGTGGGAGCGCCGCGTGAGACCTGCGGGGACTTGTTGGGATTACTGAGGTTGGCTACCTCTTGTTTTTATCATGTGTGAGAATATATTATTATAGGTTCCCTTGTAGGAACTATGTATGTTGAGATTTTAGGGTCTATGTACCCTCAGACTTTAATTCCACTGTGTAGACATAATTATATTATGTCTTGATTTGATATATTCCATTGCGTATGTGATTGATGATCATCAAAGCTTCGTATCCGGGCGGGGCTCGTCCATATTCGGGTACGGCCGGTCTGTCGTGAGCCCATGGGCCCGGAGTTTTGCAGTCGGGGCGTGACACCCCCAGTAGACCACCGATCATAGAACGGTAGTGCCCGAGCATCCAAGGCACAACAGAGGGTGACTGAGCACGCAACCTTGCACCCGAGAGAGTCACTCGTACAACTGGCATAGTATTTGCATAGGTCAAAGTAGACCTGGATTTTGGGCCGGCACGAGCACGGCTGTGCCGGGAGAGTTTCATGCCGGGCCATGCTCGGCTCGGCACGAAGCACGGCCCATGCCGGGCCGTGCCGTGCTGGGCCGGTTCTGGCACGGGCCAAGCACGACCCGTTTATAAAAATTGAAAAATTAAAAAAAAAACTAAAAAATATTAAAATAAAATAAAAATCTAAATATCATCCATAAAAAAATATAAAAAAATCCCATTCACATTCACAGAGAGGGAACAAGAAGAGAGCTAAAAAAAAAATAGAACAAAAGCTCTCAATGATAGAAATGAGATCATCCTTGCAGCTTGGCCTCTAACTCACCTTGGATGTCAAGAAAAGAACTTCAAGCCTTCAATCCACTGAACTACAAGCTCTAAATCAACATGGATGTTCATAAAGAGCTTCTACCCATGAGAAAGAAGAAGAGTAAAGCAACGGCTCTTTTATTTATTTTTAAATAAAATAATATCTTTTATTGAAAGAAAAGAGGAGTTGGCAGCTTTACAGCTGCCAACCCTCTAATAAATTTTGAAATGAGAGAGTGTTTGGCAGCTGTAAAGCTGTCAAACCTCTCATATATTATATATAAAATATATAGTTTTTTTTTAATCCACGTGGCAGCATCTCATGCCGCGTGTCACAGGTTGGCGCGTGATGCGGGCGTGCTTGGCTGCGGCCAGCGGGCCGCGACCCGAGCACGAAATATTTCGTGCCCGTGCCGTGCCGGCCCACGAGCCATGGCTGTTCGGCCCGGTACGGGCACAAAATCGGGCCGTGCTAGGCACGACCAGTCTTATTCATTTGGGCGTCGCACTGCGGCCGGATCATCTTGGGTGCGTCGGGCCGGGCCGCGGCAACCGAATCTAGCTCTAGGTCAAAGGTGATGTCACGCCTCGCCCCCAAAATCCCGGGCCCACGGGCACGTGGCAGACCGGCCGCACCCGAGCAGGGACGGGGCCCACCCGGATGCGAAGCCTCGATGATCATCAATCACATAAATCATGCACAGCGGAGTATATCAAATCCGAAGACATAATAAAAATATGTCTACACAGCCGAAACAAAAGTCTAAGGGTACATAGTCCCTCGAAACCTAACATCATAAAGGCCCTACAAGGGTCCTATAACAAATGTATCCTCACACACAACAAAAACTGGAGGTTAACCAACCTCAACAGCAAACCCCAGTAGTCCTACGCGGCGCTCCCGTGTCCCGTGTCCTATTCCTCGGGATCTGAAAAAGAATCAACAAGTGGATGAGCTTTCGAAATGAAAGCTCAGTAAGTACCCCGCATGGATTAAAACAGGTCATGTCACAAATATCATATGATAAGCTAAACAAAAGCAAATCAAAGAAAAGCATGACAATCAGACCCGGCATGGGAAGCACAAACCCTACCGGCCAAACAACCTGGAGTCTCAGACCTACCCCAATGAACACTAATCAACGGTAGGGACTCCATAACCACAATCATGCCATCTCAAGACAAGCAACTCACGCGAAGCTTGCAACCATCCCCCGGGCAGTCATTAGCCTCCGCCGATGTCGACCAACTCGGTTCTCACGAACCCAAGGGTCCAATAGCGCTACAGCTCATACATGTACGTACACGGCCAGAGTATCGTCCCATTGACGGGCACACAGGACAGTCAGAGTATCGTCCCCCTGACAGGAAAGCACGAACAGGGTGTCCACCGGCCCTGATCGTCAAACAGGAGTCACACGCTCCACTGCACCGGGCGGAAGAATCCACAAGAATAGCATCCATAGAGCGAAAACAACCACTCAATCAAGCAAGTACCCGCACACAAGTTATGGAATCAACAATCATGAAACAAATGTCATCCAATAACTCAACAATGTATGTGTGCACAAGGAACAAATATCAATGGTGAAGAAAACACCCAATGATTATGAAAACTAGGCTAAAGCACTTACAAGAAACATAGCAACAGCAAGTCCAATAAACACTCCGTAGAGTGGGTACTAGGCAGGAGTACTTACTTGTATCTCGAAAAGACCCTCAATCAGATAACACTTCTTCTCACGCAGCTCTCCGCTCAATCTCGAGATCTGGTAATTATAAGTAGAACTCACTTTTAGTACATTTGCTATATAATTAATAAAACTTTTCAGACGCCTGATTAACCCAACTGATTAACTTCCACCCTTTTACATAATAGGCAACTTTTATTTAACAGACACAACCATGAGTTATTAGCCTGACTTTCCACAATCCTATTTCACATCTGTGCAACTGTAATACTCGCATGCTCATGTATAACCCATGCTATCATAGGTGGTAGCACAACATCATTCATGCCCGTAGATGTCACTAAGACAACCCCATACGGGCATATGATTACTCTAACTCATGCCCAGCCACTAAACCCGAATGGAGGATTATTTATCATGCTTACGAATTTCCCTCCATATGCATGTGCACATTCATAGAGGATAATGCTTTAAAGTTTAGTATGGTTCCTGCAAGGCTCTTTACACTTCTATTCATGGTTCAACCCAAGGTTGGAATAAGAAACACAATACACGCATGCTGACCAGTTTTCAATACTCCACCAAGCATTGAAGCCTCTACCCATTGAATGAATGAAATGGCTTTGTATACCAATATACTGAAGCTATGGAATTACACCCTATGACCACCTTCCATAACAGCAGATTTTCTTGACATCTAAGTTATGCCGATTCATTTATCACAAAAAAAAACATCCAGTTTAACATGTTGTCTTACCTTATCACACCAGAGTCACAATCAACAGCAGTAGCAAGTTTGCTTACTTTATCCACCCTTGCGCCCAGCTTCTGCAGGCAACCATGAAGCCTCCTTTGAAAAATTATATAATAATCCCTATTTTCACAAAACCACTACATACAAGTCCTAGTTAACCAACAATCCATTTTCTTGTTAATATTCTTAAATTCCCAAGATTTCATCTTGGCATTTAAGCCATTTTCTCAAGAAACTTTACACACAAGTCCTTCACATTATTGATTATTTGTGAAGGCTCCCCATTCCATATTATTCAAATTTATAATTCGATTTACTCTAATTAAATACTAAATTATTACCACACTTTAGAGGTGGTCTTTACAGGTGATGATGTTGACCGTCTACCCGTTGAGCCAGGGAGTGACACTTGCGCCTAACGTGGGGCCTAGTGGGTAACAGAAGCAGCGACACTTGTTAGTTGAGGGTAGCGAGTCAACCTCGTACCTGGTCATCAGTGAGACAACCTAGGATTTTAAGGATTTACAGGTAGTCACACATCAAGTTCCAAGTGATCCAAGGTTTCAGCATCATCTTCGAACAAGGAGGTGTCAGACATAGTCAGCACACATGTTGCTACTATAGCGAGGGAGCTCCACGGCCTCATATAAGGAGCTACCCAATGCAGATATAATGGTTGAAGAGGCAGCTCTGTTGGACGACCCTATTGAGATAGAGGTTGATATAGAAGCCCTGTGGCGAGAAGTGGTTGTCTGGGAGGAGAGCCACATGGAACATATGGCTAATGTAGTAGGTCGAGAAGATAAGATGGTTGATTTGTTATGCCACGTGGATAGATATGTTGGCATGGATGATAACGGGGAGAATGATGCCTCTCCAGGCCACGTAGGTGATGATGTGGCACACCACGTGGGTGTTGATGTGGCATGCCACAAGGGCGATGACACATAGCGCCACAAGGAGGTTAACGGGGCAGTCCATATGTCAACGAATGATGTGGCACTCCACATGGAAAGCGATAACGATTTTGGAAATGAAGAGGATAATGACATGTCATGCCACGTAGAGGATACTGATGTGGCATGCCACATGAAAGCTGATGTCATCCACACCCAACTCTTAACAGGGCCAACTGGAAGGACACCTACAAAGTCTGATAGATATGGGTCAAGCCCATAAACCAACAAAAGCAAGCCCAAAGAAAGGGAGCCCAACCTAACCACACTCCAACCAAAGAGCCTTGACCCAATCAACTAGACTCTCAGTTTGGGGAATGGAATTTGCCCGGACCTTGCCTCTGTGTCCTTGAGATACATACACAACTTTTGGAACTTGATTTCAAATATGACTTGGAAGAACATCATAGAAGGGGCGGCCCTCAAAGGTCATTAAGGGACAAGGCCCCTGATCCCTCAAGAGAGCTTGATGGACCAAAGCAAAGGAAAAGGGAAGGAAATACTCCTAAGCAAATGACAACAGGAGATCAACGACCAGCCGAGGAGAAACGGACGTGCCAAAAAGTCGTATAGCTCTAGAATGGAAAAGGAGAGTTTTATTGCCCACCCCTCCCCCCCTAAGCAACACATGGTACGGACTCGGACCTCTATTATGTCCCTCTAACCTTATCTGACTGGCCTGAAAGGATCTACTCTCGACAATATTTTAGTAGGAATTGATCTAGGGAATAATGAGGAGGACAAATCTTCCAATCTGGAACACATGCACTTCCTTGAACACGAGCGTAGGAAGAATTGGGAAGGGTGCAACTAAGCACACACCTAGGGATTAACAGAACCAGAATTTGTATGCCATGAAAATCATATCCTGGAATGTGAGAGGCCTGGGGGAACTAAAGAAGAGGTTTCTTGTCAGAGACTTCCTCAAACTCCACAAGGTTGATATATTCTATTTACAAGAAACAAAATTGTCATTCATCAATAACCACAACTAGAGATCAATAGGAGAGATCTATGATGAATGGATAACTCTCCCAGCTATCGAGATAAGAAGGGGGTGTTACATCATGAGGGATACTTCACCGACCAACTCTCTATCACAGTGGTGCTGGAAGACAGGGTGATGAACAATCGACCTATGATGATCACAACAGTATACGGGTCATGTGATCAAGCACAAAGGGAAAGTTGTTGGATGGAACTGAGATCCATCATTACAAGGTTGACGACCCCCTGGATATTATGGGGAAAATTTTAATACCATCAGACTCCCTGAAGACACGAATGCTATCCCTCATAACACAAAGGGTAGGGAGGGGTTGGAGCAACTAATACAGGATCTTCTCCTAATCAAACCCACAACTTTTCAGGAGAAGTTACACGTGGACAAATAGGAGGGAAACACTATCATACGCAAGATTGAACATATTCCTGCTCACCAATGACTGGATTATACTATTCCCATATTTTTGGCAGGCAGTGTTACCAAGAATCCGATATGATCATACCATGATTAGCTTGGAATGCAACAATCATAATCCCGACCCTCCACGTTCCACTTCAATAGAGACTTGATGAAGAGGCAGGGTTTCGGGGACATGATCAACGAATGGTGGAAAGTACAAAACCTAGTTGTAGATAGCGCCTTTGTCTTAGCAAAATAAAAAAATAAAAAAATCACCTTCTTAAGGGAGAAGCTTAAAAAGTGGCAAAAGGAACAACACAACGCCCAAATCAGCATGAAGAAAGACCTTCTAGCAGCAATTGACAAGCTAGATATCATCAGGGAAACAAGGGAGCTCAGCACAAGCGAAAGTAGAGAGGAAGAGGAAAAACGACTAGAGTATGAAAAAATCATCTTGGAGGAAGAATCAATATGCCGACAAAAGTCTAGAACCACCTAGTTACAACTAGGAGACCATAACACAAAAGTCTTCCACACGGAGGCTAACTAGAGAAGAAACAAGAAGTGAATACACCAGTTGCAGAAAGGGATGTAACTTTAACAAACCCAACCAAGATTTAGGAAGCTATCACAACTTACTTGCACAAACTCTTTGGGTGAAGCAGGAAATGAGGTACAAGGCCTCTTAGGAGATGTTGTTCAAGCACAAGACACATCATGGATTATCAACCTTGGAAAACCTTTTTTTTGAAGATGAAGTAAGGCTGGCAGTTAAGGAGCTGGGGTTGGAAAGGCACCAAGACCGGATGACCTTCCTATGACTTTTTACTAGCATGATGGGAATTCATCAAGTCTGACCTAATAAAGTTATTCAGTGACCTCTTCCGTGGAAGAGTGAATTTAGAAAGACTAAATTGGGCAAACATTCTACTAATCTCTAAAAATGGTATTGTGTGACAGTCAAGGATTGCAAACCTATAAGCATGTTAAACTGCTCCATCAAAATCATCTCAAAGGTCCTAGCTAAAGATTACGTAAGGTCATGGGAGATCTAGTGGATGACTCACAAACTGCCTTTATCAAAGCCATGATAATCCATGACAATATCGTTACATCAGAAGAACTCATCCACATGTTGAAACACAAAAGCACTAATGGGACACTCTTTAAAATTGACTTTGGAAAAACCTTTGACATGACTAATTGACCTTTCCTCTAGGCCATCCTCCATGCAAAAGGATTTGGTCCACAATGGAACACATGGATACAAGCTCTGCTTACCACTTCAAAGGCTAAATTCCTCATTAACGGAATCTTGACTGGGTATGTGAGGAACAAAGTGGGCCTATGACAAGATGACCCTCTCTCACCACTACTCTTCTGATTGGTCACTGATGTGTTGGCCACAATGTTCAGAGAGGCAACCATATCAAATATTTATATAAGGAAGTACAAGTGGGATGTCGCAGCAAGGATAACATCATGACCCTCTAATATGAAGATGACCTGCTAGTCTTCTGCATGAAAGACCTTTCCCAATTCTAAATAATGAAACTTATTTTCCATGTTTTTGAAGGACTCAAGGTTGAGGGTCAATTTCCACAAGAATGCGATAATTGTGTTAAAAGTCCAAGGACATGCAGCACGTGATATCACGCAAATCATCAATTGTCACATGGTCGCCCTACCAATCAAATATCTAGGGGTACAGATTACAAGGGGATGGCAAAGGAAGGAGGATTGGTCATACTTGATATCAAAAATAAGGAAAATATTGAGCTCTTGGAAAGAAAGATTTTTATCTATAGATAGTCGTCTCAAACTAACATGACAAACATCTCTATCCACTGGATGTCCATCTATAGGCTCCCAGAATGGGTAGTGGAACAAATAGAGGCAATAAGACGAGATTTCTTTTGGAAAGAAGTTGACATGAACTCACACGCTTATCACTTGGTAAGTTGGCAACGTTTGTGCTATCTAAAGGAACAGGAAGGCTGGGGCATACTGAACCTGCGACAGTTCAACTGGGTACTACTGGGAAAATGGTGGTAGAGACTCCTTACCAAAAAATCCGACCTATGTCAAAAGATAATCATACACTTATATTTTAAAAGGAGATTTCTTGAAGCACACAAGAAGGTCTCGCCACAATCGTCTTTCTTTTGAAAGGGGATTTGTATAGTACGACTTGTAGTTCGCCATAATATTATCTCTCACCTAGGTGACGGGGAATCCACAAAAATGTGACTTGACAAATGGATTGAGGGTCACTCGCTACGGGACCTATTCACCATTTTGCAACCATTGATGCTACGAGGTGCCATATATATCAATCAAAAAAACATGAGGGAAACTACAGTGGGGACTTCCAATTCTCAAGTCAAGGCTGTTAATACTAAGAGGGGCCGAGGAATACAAACTATCGCAATAACATCTAGGGAACATCCAGGAGATAGGGGAAGATCAAAGAGCCTAACGACTCACCTCGACAACCATTTTCATAGTAAAATCCTTGTATAAATTCTGGATTGATAGCGGTGCCTGGAGTAATTTGAGGATAAGCTTCTGAAAACGCTCATACCCCCTTAAATCAAACTATTTACATGGCTACCAAGAGAAGATCGAATACTCACCCAGGACAACCTCCACAAGGAAAACTGGCGGCAGACTCGAGTTGCATGCTTCCTATGCAATATAAACAACGAGATAGTCTCACACCTGCTCCTCAACTGCCTCGTAGCTCGTGAGATATGGGAGAACTATGGGAGGTAGTACGGTATATAGACATCCCTTATCTCCACCTAGGATATTGGAGAACTCATAACCACCTCGTCCAAGGTGACCAAGACCATGAGAAAAGGGTGGAAGCTTACAACAATGGCTATCATATGGACCCTATGGGGAGAAAGGAATATGCAATGTTTTCAAGATAAACGACATGAGTGATGGCAAATTATTCATGACACTAATTTTCTCAAACTTTTTTGATTTGATGCAGCACACCTGTCTAAGAAGCCGAGATTACAAGAGGCCCAAAACCTGGTTAAAATGAGCTTATATTTTGCATTGAACACTACTCAGGGGGCTAGGGTAGACAATGCCCAAGAGGGAAGATCATATTCGAAAAAATAGAAGATACAATGCATACATGTCTTTTCACAATGTCTTTGTAATCACAAGAATGTTTGTATTACAACAATTTTGTCTATTATCATAAACAAATATGATTTATCATCTTTCCAAATATATATATATATATATATATATATATATATATATATATATATATATATAGAGTAATTGGAAAGTGGGATAAATTAAATTAAATTTTCAAAATTGATATTTTTCTCGTCTTTCATTGTATTTTTTAATGCTTTAATAAAAAACTTATTTTTTAAATGTCATATTGTAATATATAACCATTAAGATAGTTGTGAAAAATGGCACTTCTAAAATAGTTCTTGAGTGTTTTGCAATATATATTAGTGAACTAAGATATATTATTACACATGGGCTCCACAAATAACTTGATATTAAATTTAATATTTAAATATAATATTTATTGGTCAACTCGTGACAGATAATTATTTACATAAATATTAGAGTGAAATGTGACTTCATCATAACATCAAAAGTGGTTGAATTCAAACCTATTTCACTCATTTCTCTCACTTCAAAGGTCAAAAGTGGTTGAATTCAAAACTATTTCACTTATTTCTCTACTTCAAAGACCACTTCATATGAAAGACACTTTTACTGTTTTTATTTATATATTACATATTAAAAAAAATACTTGTTAACAATCTACTTGCCGTTATATTCTATAAAATTAAAAATAATATCTTAAATTCTCACTAATTAAATACTTGTGGAGCAAACTATGTTCATGATCTCTTTGTTACAATAAAATTTGGAAAAATAATTCCACAATAAATAGCAATTGTTTAGGGTTCCAAACTAAGACGGTGGCAAGTAAACACAAGTGGTGAGCTCATTTCAAAGATGAGTTGATGTTAGACATGAACCACTTATTGTTCACAAAATGGCGGTGTTATTATAGCTTTGAAACCAACCCAAACCCAAAAACCAAATATTAAAATCCATAAAATAACACCCCAGAACCTATTACGGTATCATACTATAACAATATCGTGAAAACAGTGCCCACGGTATTCTAAAATTTACCCTTATGTCTGTGTTCCCAAAGACACCCTTTTTTTCAAGAGGACTCGTGATTTAATTTATCATGATTTTTCTAAATTATATTATACAATCTATTTTGGTATTTAATTTGCTCATTTGTCAAAATTTCCTTTTCTCATGTAATAATGTCAAATTTATGTCAAATGTTCAAATTACTTACATATATATATATATATATATATATATATATATATATATATATATATAAACCTCATTTACACACATTCATTCTTAAAAATTGTGTTTGATTATATATATAACTCCGCCTATGTGAGCGTTGCCGGTCTCGAGCCCGGTAAAGGAGGAGGGTTGCGGTAGCTTGATAGCCAGCCAGGGACGAATCCAGGATTTTTCTTCAAGGAGGTAAATTAATATTAACTATAAAAAATATAATGAAACACAAATACATCAAAAGTTTTTGTTATATGAAAGTAACATATTACAGTTGCTTTTTGTGTGTTTTCATAGTTTGAAAACGATGTAGGATTTTTTCATTATCAATACTACAAACTATAATTTTTGTATATAAGTAATCAAATAATCATTCATCCAAAAATCTCCCATTTGATTGCGCAAGCGATTTTTTATAATTTTCATGGCAGAAAAAACTCTTTCAATAGATGTAGTAGAAACGGGCAATATCAAAGCTAATTTCACAAGTGCACCAACGGGTGCACGTACAATGTGCTTTTTTGTCTCAACAAGTTTTATGGAAAGGTCGACATTGATACCTTTTAGGTTTTTAAACTCATCATGAGATCTTAAATCAATAATGTAAGTCTCAAGCTGATTGTGAAGAATAAGGAAAGTTATGTCTCAGAAAACACGAATGGATAAAATTACAGGATCTGAAAGAAGATCATCTATATTTACTTTAACACAGTCTTTCTTTACATAAGATTGAGGGTCACTAGTATTGAGATACTAGATGATTCCTCCAAAATTGTCTTCCTCTTAATAAGATATTTGTCCATATGATGTGAGGATGCTATCATTGTAAGTGTCAAAGAAAATAACATTATGAAACAAGAGATAACTACGGCAAAGAAAACATGCACAAAATTTAGAAAAATATAAATTTGCATGTTGCAGTAGCTGAATGACGAGGAAGCTCTTTGATTTGCACCTCTAGGCTCCAGAACTGGGTGAGGAACGATTTGAACTAATAAAGAAGAGAGGCACAAAAATTGAGAAAAAGAGCGAACTCACACTCGCAGAATAGGGTTAGAAAATTAGAAATGGAAAAGAGAATTAAACTTTTTAAAATAGATTTTTTCATATAAGTCTTTAGATAATTCTTTAATTGCTTTTGTATAGATTTTATTTCTTAGTTTTAGTGGGGGCTAATTGAAAAAGTAAAAAAAAAAAATTAAATAATACCTAATGGATTTTTCAAAGTTGAGTGGGGGCAGTTGCCCCCACTCTAGATCCATCCCTGCAACCAGCATCAAACTTTGTCACACATGATATGAATTCTCTGCCAAATTTTAATATTGGGACGTGTCCACCTAGGCACGCACTACATTGTAGTGTTAAATGAGCAAAGGGTTCTCTCGTATCACCGCCCTGGTGTAAGGGAGTATAGGCAAGGGTTCCCACATCATGGATGGGTGTTGATAAAAAAGTTAGTCCCATCACGTCGGCGCCTAGATGTGGTAAGAAATAAGAAAGGGTTCTTCTATCTTAGTGGACGGGTGCGAGTAAAGAAGTTAGTCCATTAGAGTAGGATTAGAATCGGTAGTTGGAATATATACAGGAAAGTCTATGGAGTTAGTAGATACTCTAAAAAGGAGGAGGATAGATATAATGTGTTTGCAAAAGACTAAGTAGATAGGAAACATGGCTAGAGAGATTGGTAACACATACTATAAATTATGGTACTGTGGAGGAGATAAATATAGGAATGGTGTGAGAATTATTGTGGAACCAAGAACTAAGGATAAATTAGTGGTTGAAGTGAAAAGGGTAGGAGATAGGATTATACATTTGAGTCTAGTGTTGGAAAAAAAGACAATTAACATAGTAAGTGCGTATACTCCTTAAGTAGGCATAGGGGAAGAAGCTAATGTTAAGTTATGGGAAGATTTGGATGGGGTAATTTTATGGTATTGACCAATACTTGCTTTAAGAAAAATAAATCACACTTAATTACTTTTGAGAATGGGGGTAACCATAGCCAGATAGACTTTCTTGTTACAAGAAGAAGGTATAAGTCTATATAAAAACTGCACGCTTATACCCGGTGAAGCACTAACTACCCAATATTACCCAACATAGGTTAGTAGTGTTGGATGTGAAGAAAAAATGTATAGTGAAAAAAAGGAATGTTAGGCAACGTAGGATTAGATGGTGGCTTTAAAAGGGACAAACTAATTAGTGTTTAAGAATAAAATATGGGAAGAGAGAGTCAGAGACATAGAAGCTGATGCAAATACCTTATGGAAGGAGATTGTGAATCGTATTGAGAAGATAGAGAGCGAGGTCCTAGGGGTCTCTAAGGTACTAGGACCTTGATCACAGGAATCATGGTGGTGGAATAAGGAAGTACAAAAGGTTATTAAAGAGAAAAGATATTAGTATAGGAAGTTACCCACGGTTGAGGATGAGGAAGCCTTTGAGAACTATAAGAGGGCATAAAAAGAGGCCAAGAAAGCGGTTAGTGAGGCTCGAAGTAAATCTTCATCAGATTTGTACCAAAACTTGGGGACGCGATAAAAAGAAATGTATAAGATAGCACGACTAAGAGATATAAAAGGTAAAGACCTGAACTAAGTCAAGTACATTAAGAATGAGTCTCAACATGTCTTAAAAGGAGATAAGGAAATCAAAGAAAGATGGAGAAGCTACTTTGATCACCTATTCAACACATGTCATAAGGATAACTTTTCAAATCTTTATGCATCAGCGATAGAGAGGAATAGTTGCTACACATGTAGAATCATACCTAGTGAAGCATTGAAAAAGATGATGGTTGGGAAAGCCTGTGGCCCGGATCGTATCCCGAATGAAGCTTGGAAGTGTCTTGGAGAAGTGAGGGTATTATGGTTAACCAAACTTTTTAACTCTATCCTAAGAGGGGGAAAGATGTCAAATAATTTGAGAGAGAGCATTTTGGTGCCTACATATAAGAATAATAGAGATATTCAAAATTGCACCAACTACCGTGACATTAAGTTAATGAGCCACACGAAGAAATTCTGGGAAAGGGTAATAAAGCATCAACTTAGGAATATTATGAAAATGTCATAAAACCAATTTGACAAAATGTCTTATGAATCTAGCTAGCATGCCATCTAAACTGAAAACTCGATATAAATATGAGAAAAGATGACAATACACCATTCAATGCATTCAAACTATTAATAATAATCAGTGTGTTGTCTAAGGTAGTTCTTTATTTGTTTCTATGTTGTTTAGGGCAGCTGTGTATCTGTATTTGTACATGCGCTGTCTAGGGTAGCTGTGTATCTATATTTGTATTGTCTACTACATGCCACAATCTATGTGCAACAATCATATGCAACATGAGAAAAAATGTTGAAAAATCACTATTGCCATATCTGAGCATGCCCTAGCTAGGGGCAATCAATTCATACATTTACTGAAAATATCTCTTCAAAGCATTCATGAAGCTCTTAATATATAGAAAAATTGGGTCGTTACAGTTATGGGGAAAAATTATCAGAGGACATGAACTACCTCCAGGCTAGTATATTGTTGTCTCCTAGCTGGCCAATGGTCTCTTGGCTATATAAGGAGGTCCTCGGCTCACAAGAAAAGGTAATTAGGTAACTTGACAAACTTGAGAACTAGAGAGACTCTACTAAGATTGAGCTTATGAAGCACTCTTATTGGGAATCCTCTATACTCTCTTCCACACTCTCTCTCATTCTCCTTTTTGTTCTCCTCTCCATCTTGTGTCCTTGACATGAGCGTTGGAGGCTACTCGAGGCACTAAAGCCCGGACCTCCTTTCTCATCTGTTGATCTAAATACATTTTGTTCCTTAAGAGAAGCAGATCTCAATATCATATATATATATATATATATATATATATATATATATATATATATATATATATATATATATATATACGGGAGTGATATTATAAGGCTGGCCAGATTACTGTGCAAGTAAGGTTGCCTCCCATTTGGCTACTTGCACAGTGTTTTAAGGATTTCCAACCGTATGGATGGAAAGAACATCGAAAAATAAGCTAGTATGTCAATTTTCATACAATTTGGGAACTTGTAGGGTCTCCATCTTAACGGGTGAAAATTTATAGAAATCTTACCGGTTCAAAATTACACCCTTTAAGATGAAGACCCTACAAGTTCTCAAATTGTATGAAAATTGGCATGTTAGCTTTTTTTCGATGTTCTTTCCATCCATACGGTTGGATTTCCTCAAAATACTGTGCAAGTGGGCCAAAACGAGGAGACCACACTTACACAGTGATAAGACTGGCCGCATAGTATCAGCCCCGTATATATATATATATATATATATATATATCAAGCGTGCTATTGTGCGGCCGGTCGGAACATTGTTCCAGTCCGGTTGCCTCCCATTTTGGCCCTTAGAGCATGTTTGAAGGATTTCCAACTGTACGGATGGGAAGATCATCGAAAAATAAGCTAGCATGTCAATTTTCATACAATTTGTTGACCGTTTGGTCCTCCCACTTAATGGTTGAAATTCTGAACCGTTAAAATTTCCCTAAAATAAGAACTGTTAAGTGGGAGGACCAAACGATCACCAAATTATATGAAAATTGACAAGCTAGCTTATTTTTCGATGATCTTCCCATCTGTATGGTTGGAAATCCTTCAAACATGCTCCAGGGGCCAGAATGGGAGGCCAGTCGAAAATGAACAGTATCCGGCCAGCCTGATCTTAGCATCACCGATATATATATATATATATATATATATATATATATATATATATATATATATAGAGAGAGAGAGAGAGAGAGAGAGAGAGAGGCCCGTTACAGCCAGGCCGACCAGATCACTGTGCTAATCCGGTCACCTCCCATTTCGGCCCCTAGAGCATGTTTGAAGGATTTCCAACCTTACGGATGGGAAGATCATCGAAAAATAAGCTAGTATGTCCATTTTCATACAATTTGGTTACCGTTTAGTCTTCTCACTTAACTGTTGAAATTCTAAACCGTTAAAATTTATATAAAATAAGAACCGTTAAGTGGTCTGACCAAACGGTAACCAAATTATATGAAAATGGACATACTAACTTATTTTTCGATGATCTTCTCATCCTGCATCTGATTCAGAAATCGCTGAAATATCCCCAAAGTAGCCAAAAATAGGAAGGCTGATCCGGATCAGTATGATGATACTGCAAAGCTTGACTCTATCCTGAGTCTATATATATATATATATATATATATATATATTGAGAAGAGGCTTCTAAGAGATCATCAACATGATCCCAAAATGTTAGTTTTGAATCTCTAGATCCTAAATATTCTTTTGAGTTGGCCGGTGGGAAGAACAAAAAAACAACAATGTGTGTCCAAATTTGAGAACTCAAATCCCCCCTAAATAACTTTGACCACTCATGCTTGTGTATTGGATGGTCAATGAAACTTTGAGTATTTTTCATACATGACATAATCCAAGCTTTGAAAGGCCGGCATGGTTTGTAATTTTCTATATTAAACACTTCTTATCGTAATTAATTAGATTACAACCAAAACAAGTTTAGATTGTGTTTTATTATTCCGATTGAACAAAACTACATATCGAGTTACTGGATAAAATATTATAATTATTATTATTTAATTCTCAACACTTAACTAAGGCACTTGAGGACAAGATTAACATCACAATTAACCAAACTATTTCTTAATTAGTTTCATTAAAGAGGGGGGAAAGACAGGCTACATTGCAAGTCATAGAGAGAGTGACTTCTTGTTTGGCTCTCTCTCCCTGCATCCCTAAGAACAACAGAAAAAAGATTATAAAAAAAAAAACTAAAACTAAAACTAAAAAAAGATTAAAAAAAAAGAAAAGAAAAGAAAAGAAGACAAAGAGACTAAGCGACCCAGAAAACGACACGGCAGACGAAACAGACGAATCCGGGCGGCCTGTGGGGACACATCATCAACACCTCCACGATGACGTGGCAGCAAGGTCCCGGCCCTTCCAGCTGAGCACCATTGCCCCATCTCTTCTCGCCACGTGGAACCCCTCCACTGGGGCTCGGCGGAGGAGCCACTCGGCTTGCGATTCGGTGAACTCACTGAATGGCACGGGCGCGAAGCCGGCGGTGGCGAACATCTCCCGCCACGGCGTGGTGCGGGCCCCGCAAGATTGGACCCACGCGGAGACACGTGGACGGATAAGGAAACGTTCGATCCTGCGAACCTGGTCGTCTCCGAGACCGGTAGCCAGAGCGGCCGAGTCGAGCGAGTCGAGAACGGAGGAGTAGAACTCGATCCCGCTCGCGATCCCACGCTTGAAAGTCGGCGGGGAGGAGGAGACGCACGGCTCGGTGTCGACGAAAACGACGGCGCGGGGAGCGGCGTGGCGGACGAAGCGGAGAAGGGCGGAGGAGGAGGCGGGGTCGGGGCCGAGGAGGCGGAAAATCGCCGGGGAGAGGACGACGCCGGTGGAATCTCCGGGGGAGAGGCGGACGCCGGAGAGGGCGAGGGTGCCGACGGAGGCGACGCGGACGAGATCGATGGAGAAGCGGAGGCCAAGGCCGCGGGCGAAGTCGCGGAGGTTGTCGGCGGCGAGGGAGGATTCAGGAGAGTCTTCGGAGAGGATGGCGGTGAGGCGGAGAGGAGGTGGAGGAGAGCGGGAGGCGCGGGATCGGGCGGCGATTTCCTGGGCGAAGGAGGACCACTGGCCGCCGAGGGAGAGATCGAAGTCGATGAGGTGGATGGAGGGGGAGTTGGAGAGGGATTCGAGGAGGGTTTGGTTGGCGGTGAAGCTGGTGAATTGGGGGACGGGGGAGAGATCGGAGAGGGATTTGTGGGCGGAGATCCGGCGGACGAGGTCGATCGGGGAGGGGGAGAGGGGGAGAGGGGGATCAGAGAGGAGGGAGGAGAGGGAGTCTTTGAAGAGGAGAGCGGCGCGGTGGAGAGGTGGGCCGGAGATGGAGGGGACGAGATGATTGAGCCGCGCCAATATCGCGTGAGAGGAGGATAGATCGCCGGAATCAATGGCGGCGGCGGCGGCGAGGACGAGATCGAGATGGGAGTGATCGAAGAGGGGAGGAGGAGGGGGAAGGGCAAAATCGGGATTTTCGGGGTCTGGGAGGAGGAACGACCAGTCGTCCGTGGTGAAGTCCCAGGTGGAAGTGGTATGGGAAGTGAAGTCCGGAGCGACGGCGGGGCTGGAAGTGAGGTTGGGATCCAGAACGGAAGTGGGCTCGTAGAAGAAGGAAGTGGGAGGGAGGGAGGAGTGGTCGAGGAGGGAGGTGGGGGGTTTCAGGGCCGGGAAGTCGAGTTCCAGGGAGTGAATTGGAGGGGGAGAGTCGGAAGTGGGCTTCATGAGAGAGTGGGAATGGGAAGTGAGCGAGTGTAGGGGGGTTCACCTTCACCCTCGCTGCTGCTTGAGCTCTTTCTTATTGGAAAGAGGAAGTAAAGAAGCGAGGAGGAGTGGAGGGGAGATGGTTAGGAGAGAGGAAGAGCGATTATAAGGAAGGGATGGAGATGATGACATATTGACATGGGGGACAAGAGTCAAAAGGAATACTTTATCTGGAAGTGGGGTTTAACTCTTCAATGTGAAGCCATTGCTTTACGAAGTGGAGGTGGGGAACTCACTTCCTCTGCCGCTCGGCCCGGCTCGGCTCAGCTCGCCTTTCTCTTCTCTCAGGTTAGTTCGAAATTTTATTTTTTTTTGGATATATTTCCAAAAAAATACTATATATGTTTAAAAATTATAATTCTCAACCAATACAGTATTTAATTGACTAAAAAACAATTTATCCTCATTATTTATGTTCTAACAATTCATTGTTTTTGCTGCCAATGAGAAACCAAATACCAACTTTGATAGGAATTGAGATCACATAGTTTTGTTTATTTGAAATTCTCTTTCCTTCCATGTTAGAAAAAAGATAGTTAAAAAGCATCAGTTGAATGCTACAGAGTACAGATGGTATATTTTGTAAAATTATATATAAAAAATAATATTTTTTTTAAAGTATATATATATATATTCTCTTTTATGCCATCTAGAAACACACAAGGTGTGATACTGATATCATATAAAAACAATATAATTTAACAATGCAAAGGTTAGTTATGTTTTTAGCAGTAAGTAGCATTGCTTCTTATCACTTGAAAATCTAATCTAATCTCTGAGCTGATCATTGTTAGAAAACTATTTATTTATTTATTTATTTTATTGCTGAGTGCTGGCTTTAGCAGCAGATAGAGACCAACTAGGTGAAAAGCTGGCATTGGAATCTTGATTAATCATATATTTCATATTCATTCTTATCTCCTTGATAATTCAGTATCTTTTTGTATAATGAGTTTGGAGTTTTTGGTAACCTGTTTGGTTTTCATACACTAGTCTTTTGCCATTATCTCTGTTTTTAAATTTTACTATAAATCTTATGGATAATAGTTTTACCATGCAAATAAAATTTTCTAATAAAAAGTATAAATAAGACAAAAAGACGTTATTAGTTGAGAATTCATTGTTTTAAATAGTAACGCTATGATGTCATGTGAGATTAACATGTATGTTAGTTTCAAATAATAAACTAGGTTTGATCAAGAGTAGTACCCAAATATAGCTGATATATTGCAATATAAAATGATATATTTCATTAATTAAAATAAAAACTGATGTTGAAATATAAATGTTAGTTTTGTCGGGTTGTTGTGTGGTTCAGTTGTAACTTTTGTTGCAACTTATTCTCTCAAAAGGCACACAAGCTCACAAACAATTAACTCTTGTTAGATTATGCCGGGGTGTTTATGTGAGTTTAGAATAGTTCTCTCTCTTAAACTAACTCTTAAGCTCTCACATACACACTCACACAATTAAGACAAAGTGATCAAGAAGAGAGGAGACACAAAAGTTGGTAACCCAGCTTTGCTTCCAAGCCTACGACTAGGGGACCAAGCCCAAAAAAGACAATCCACTAAAAGAGCAGTAGGGACAAGAGTACAAAAGGTTCACTCACTATTTCTCTCTAACAATATACACACCCACTCAAGATTGCCCGATAACCACTATCACCTTTCACCCAAGGGGACTCGCCGGTGGCTCATCCTAAATTTTCAGAGTTGGGCATTATATTGACACCTCCATGTCGCTCAACTCGCACCTGCCTCTTTTAGGATCTCCGCGGCACTAATTTGGACTCCTAAATTTAGACATTGCAATTTCTATTACAACCGAACTTGCAACGTGGCACAACTATTGAACTAACTAAGGCTGCAGCGTTGCGTTGCACTATGACCTCAAGACCCTACAATCCTCCTGGTTGTGTCTGAGTCGACCTCTGTCAAGTATGTCTCCAACCAATCCTCTCCAATTAGCATTTGGCCAAAGATAGAGATACTTGCACGAAATCTTCAAAACTTTCCAATGTAGTGTTCTTCATGCTTTAACTTGTCAACTGTTCTTGCTTAGATTTGTCAACTTTTTTGTCTTGGTCAACCTTGCCACATCAACATGTGCCACATCATCAGTGTTAAGTAATGCCAACCTTATGTGCACTTGCACTAATAATAAATTAAATATTAAACTTGGAGTACTAGAAATAATATCAGCTTATTTTTTTTTTTGATAAAAATAATATCAGCTTATTAAGTATTTAAAAATATTCAACAAAGTTTAAGTAAAAATAAATAAATTGTATTGAAAAAAATATCAGTCGCCACCACTTTCAAGAAAAAAATGAAAAATAATAATTTTTTATTAGAATAAAAATTCTAGAAAACTTCTCAAAACAGAGCCCCCCACCGAAAGTTCTTGGCCTTTCTTTGCGTTCCAAATTCTTTCCTTAGAGGGACAGAAGCGTCATTTACATAAATCGAAAAGGCTCAGCTAAACCAGTCAACTGGAGCCGAGCCGAGCCGGGAAATAGAGGAGACAACGGCTGACAATGTTACGTCAGCCTTTGAAAGCGACTCTCAAACGGGTCGCCATGACGATTTAATCGGACTTCGGATCTCCCGCGTTCGGCGGCCAATTATTTCTATATAATAATAAAATGAAGAGATTTTTTTAAAATTTTATTTAATAAAAACCATATTTCATTTTATTCCTTAAAAAATAGTACAGTAAATTACAAATAAGAAATTTATAAAAAAAATTACAATTAAGAATTGGCACATGTGTTTCAATTTTTTTTTAAAAAAATTATATAAGATCATTTATTTAAAACAAATTTAGATACATTACATACAGTCCCTTATTATATAAGGTGGTGCTTTGAAAACAAAGCAACAAGATTCCTGTGTGATGTTTGCACCTATTCGCCTTGCAAATAGTAGGCTTCATTTCATCAAGGCTCAGGTTGCTTCTAGTTTTAACTTTTTTACAAAATGAATTGCATCAAACTAGAATAATAGGAAGAAGGTAATATCAAGAATAACTCATAAGAAAGCATGTTTTTTCTCTATTTTTTTTGAGGCATCACATGTTATGCTCCATCTATATATTCCACATGTGTTTCAATTAAAAAAAAATGCAAATCTTTGCTACAAAGAATTAATATTTGGTCATTTAACAAGAGAAAAAAAGATGAGCATTTTATAATATAAGAAATTATAAAGCTCAAAAAAGCACCAATGTGTACATAGAATGGATCAAAGTTCATGCAAAGCTAGACCACATATCCAAAGTATCCTCCTTGGTTGGTTGCTTCCTCTCTATATATCCTTCTAATATAATGGCTTTTAAGGAGAGAGTTGTAATAGTGGGTGATGATGGCCAACTTTTCAATCAAAGAGAGATCAAGATCATGTTTTAGAGAGACATATTATTATACATAGAATCTCTCAAAGTCCTCCTTTTGTAACTGAGAAGCTAGCCTTGTCATTCTCCTGTAGCGTACGTGTGAGAACCTTGTCCTTAAGAACCCTAGCTAGCCAAGAAACACTTTTCTTTAGGGCATGCAGCCATAGCTTCATTAATGATGATGAGCATTAGTGTATATTATGGTTATATACTCTATATAAACAAGTAGTTGAACATGATTGATGTTCTTTTTCCAAGTCATGGAATGTTGAGGCATGCATGGTGGAGCTCTCATTGTCACAAAAGGCTTCATGTTTTTTTGATAAATGGGAGGAAAACTTTTTAGCAGAGATCAAGCTCATCTATCTATCTATCTATCTATCTATCTCGAATCTATCTGAGTTTGAGCTTTAATTTGGCAGAGAATGGGACCCATTACTGCATGGTTTTACTTAGGTTCATTAACTTGATTCTCATGTGTTTCATATGCATGCATGGCCCATGCATGCATGCATGCTCTTCTTTTCAAGTTTCATGATTTTGTCCCTTCCTTCATGTTTGCTTGCTTGCAAGTTTGCATGAAATCTTTTTAATGGATCATTTTTTAAGAGTAAAAAAATAAAAGATAATTAATCAACGGCCCATTTCCAGTATGCTGCTTCTTACGTAAAGCAGGATAGAGTGTGTTCTCTTTAAGTTACTCTGGAATTAAGCTCCACACACACAAGGTGAGGGCTCAGATGTGTAGCAACTAACCTCCACGCTTGGGCATGTCCATGAGTACTTCACTCGAGGGGTGCTTGTCACCTTTGTCAAAAAAAAATTATATATATATATATATAATTTTTCTTAGTTTAAAAGATTGTGATTTATTTATTTATTATTATTATTATTGAATTCAAGAAAGAAGAAAATATGTGGATAAAAATATTATTAAGTCAAATGGGAATAAAGATATCCATTGAGTTTACCACTCGATTTTATTAGACTATCTTTATTTCCACTGAGTTGAGTTGTTAATTAAACAAATTTATTTCAAATCCAAATAAAAGTATATTATCTAAACTAAAAATATCATTCAATATTAAATGAAATGTGTAACACATATCATATCAGCCACTCATCTCATTGAGTACGGCAATACAAGATTCTCTACCCACTTAATTCGCTCTAATTGTGAATCATGTGTACATCATATAATTAAAAAAAATTCTAAAAAATAATCTTATAATCCTTACATTAATGGAGATGTGTTCATATTTATAAACCCTTTTCTTTATCTCTCCTAACCTATGCAGCTATTGTTTGTATTTCTAACAATTTATTTATAGTTTCTGATGATTATTACAATTTTTAATATAAAAAGTCAAAATTATAAACATAAATGTAATGGTCTCATATAAAATAAATTTATATTTAAATATATAAATCTAAATTTTTTATTATTATCAAATATTAAATAATATAAAGAAAAAAAATAAAATAAAATTTTATATATATATATATATATATATATATCATGATACAATCTAGTCGGCCTTATCATTATTCATTTCTGATGCCACAAATTCACAAGGCATTTGGAGTATTTTTTCCAATTAACTATATGGATGGAAAGAGCGTGAAAAATAAAGATAGCATTATAGATTTTTAAATACAATTTGAGGAGTTGATGATCATTTATCTTAAAAGGTGAAATTCTGAACCGATAAAATTTATATAGAAATTCACTCTTTAAGATGAATACTCATCACCTCGTCAAATTATATGAAAATCTATATGTTATCTAATTTTTCGATGTTCTTTCTATCCATACGGTTGGATTTGAAAAAAAATACTCTCCAAAATACCGAAAATGAGGCGCTTTATTAATGATGGTGGTTTGATTATATCAGTATATATATATATATATATATATATATATATATATATATATATATATAAATATATAATAATGGAATATGATGATATAACATATGATAGAGGGGTGTTAAGTACGGAAGGATGCGTGTGAGATCTAAAACTAAAAGGAAAAGTTATACGTGAGCCCCCCCATGCAAAGGAGATGCACGTGTGACGTGTCCCACCCATCAACTCACTAGTGTGGGGCCCTATACCCCCAGTTCACCGTTCGAACATATTCCCTACCTTTCTCTCTCTAGACCTTTCTCTTTCTCTCTCTTAAAAAAGCCCCCACGTCTGGCCACGTCTGTCGCCCATATTTTGCCACGTAGGACAACAACATGGGACCCACTCAGTGGGTGCGCCACCAATGTTCCTTTGATGTTACCACAGAGAGAGATTTATGTCTTTTTCTCTTTAATTCTTCCTTTTTTTAATGAAATTTTTTTTTTTTCAAAAGTTGTGGGCAAATCTTTAACTTCAATGTGTTGGCGTTCAAAGAATTATTTATTTATTGGAATTAATTGAATTGAATAAGTTACTTAGCATTATAGCTTTTGATTAGTGATCCATTAGTCCTAAAGATGGTATCTTTGGACAAAAGTATGTCCACTTTTTAGATAGAGAAGTGGGCTACTAATTCTCAAGAATCAGTATTATTGAATCCATTGTCATTTATTTACTATCTTTTATTTGCTTCTTTTGAGCTTTTAAAAATTTAACAATTTAACCAAAGACCCAAGGGTTCATTGGTACTTGAGTTCCTAGCTAAGATGGGGGATTCTCCTGTGAATCCTCACAATTGCAAAATGATAGTAAAGTGTGGTGTTGTTCTTTTATGGACTAACCTAGGGTCAAGCAGGCACACTTATAGTCAAGCATTTCTCCTGTGGATTAACCCGCGATCGAGCAACCACACATGTACACATCCTTGACTTATCTTCAAGAGGCGCTTGTTGCCTTTGTCAAATTTTTTTTTAACAATTTAATAAAACAATTATTTTATTCATATAAACCATTGAATTCCAAATAAAATTTCTATCATGTTGAATGAAAAATTCATATAAAGCTGAACACATCATCCTAATATAAAAAATAAAATATGAAGAATGTATAGGCAGCCCAGTGTCGCGAAGCTTCCACTATACGCAAAAGTCGAGAAAGGATTAGATTATGCACCTTGATCTTCACTATTTTTTTTATAAAAAATTATTTTCAAGACTCAAATCTGTGACCTCAATAATCTCAAACTGATAAAAAATATATACATGAAAAATGCTGTAGAACATAAGAGTGGAGGAATATTAATGAGATTGAGACTTGACGTTATAAGGTGAACAAAGTGGATTCTCAATTAACACATCAAGTGTTCTTATTCTTTTTTACTGCTCTTAAGAGCTTTTTAGCATATCCTTTATGCATGTGTTTCTCGGAATCATCGTCATTATGCAAACAATTTCCATAATTTGTTGCTCTGTTGTCACAAATATTGTCACATAACTTCTCCATTTCAATTTGTTGTATTAGTAGTAGTCAAGTAGAGTTCCCGATGACGACGATGTTCTTTTCTCTTGTACACAGAAATCAATCAACTATATCACACATCCCTGGAAGAGTTACCTTGAAGATATGATGATAGATCACATCTTTTGAGCAAAACATGGTCTTCATAAAAGAAGCCTCATTTGATTCAATTCCTTGCTACTAATGCGCGGAGACTGGGAAACAGCTTAAAACCACAGAAAGCTAATCTGTGAATGGGAGAACCGGAGGAAAAGGAAGTGAACCTCAAGGGATTGATGCAGTGACATAAGACACCACAACAGTAATGTCATCGAGTTTTCCTCCATAATAACGAATCCCAGCATCTTGGGCTGCTGTTGAAAAGGGTGTCTGCCTGTCTTTATCTTGTGCTCTTTGGCGAGCAAGAGCGGCAATCTTTTGTGCTGTCACTTGAGGTTCCAACCCGGCCCTGATCGCGTGAACTACAACTGCAGTAATCTCATTGTTGTACAGGTTGTCAAACAGTCCGTCAGTGCCAGCAACGATAACATCTCCAGATGCAACAGGGAAAGTGAAGACCTGGTCAGCACCAGATAACATTATTCACTACCAACCTAATATTATAAAGGATTTCGCATTATAGAGGAAGTTCAAGTTTCCTAAATGTAATGGTTGTGGATTGGACTGGATTCAAGTATTTGCCGGTTTCCTGGCAGGCACTAATTGGTTGATTGCATTCAATTCAGGACTCACCTGATCTTCTATGTAGCCAATCATTAGTGATCAATTACCCAGCAACTAGGTCCAAGTGCAAAAAACCACCTAGCAAACAGCCCAAATGTCTGAAAGGAAGCCTCTACCAACATTGAACCTAGCTTAACGGGGTCCTTGTGATCAAGACTACTCTTATGAAGAAAAAAATAGTACCAACATCATATAGAAAAATAAATGTGTAACTAACCTGCGCAGAACTAGGCAGATCACTCCCATTATCACTTTCAAGTTGATAAGTGAAGTTAAAATCATGCTGTTGTACTGGTGACCGGAAAATAGTACACCCATCTCTTATCACTATGAAGCCACTATCCCTAGGTTAACAGCGTGAATGCCCTGCAATAAGAAGAGAACTGCAAAACATTAGTCCTCAAAACCAATTCATATTCATAATTGGGTGAATGAATATACAAGCATTGCTGAATAGTTTTAAGTTCCAACAAGGAGAAAGCAGCATGGCTGGACAAAAGAGACTGTCACAAATAGAAAATCCACCCATAAGTTTGTTTCTTCATGAACATCACCTAGCTATATCTAAAAACTATGAAATAAGATAGAACACAAACAGAGGCACTGGACCTAGAACCTGAGAAAGCAAAAGAAATATTTTCCACTAAGATGTGCAAAAATTTGATCTACTGAAAATTGAACCAGCAGAAAAATTCAAAGTGATGACTGTTACAAAGTTATCAACTGATGCCTGAAAATGACAAGAAACTGAAGAGAATCAATAGTGTGGTTTAGGGACGGACCAAGGATTTTTCTTCAGGGGGGAAATTAATATTAAATATAAAAAAAAATATAATGAAACACAAATGCATCAAAAGTTTTTGTCATATGAAAGTAACATATTACAATTGCTCTCTATGTGTTTTTATAGTTTGAAAACGATACAGGATTTTTTCATGGTTAATACTACAAATATTTTTTTTTTCTATATAAGTAATCAAACAATCATTCATCTAAGAATCTCCGATTCAGTTGCGCAAGTGATTTTTTACAATCTTCATGGCAGAAAAAACTTTTTCAACTGATGCAGTAGAAACATGCAATATCAAAGCTAATTTCACACGTACACCAACGGGTACACAATGTGTTTCTTTATCTCAACAAGTTATATAGAAAGGTCATTGATACATTTTAGGCTTTTAAACTCATCATGAGATGCTAAATCAACAATGTAAGTCTCTAGCTGATTGTCAAGAATAAGAAGTTTCATCTCAAAAAACTTAGATGGATAAAATTGAGCAAGGTGAATTAATTTTCCCTTATCAAAAGCTACAAAAGAATCACAAGGACTTAAAGAAGGCACACAAAGAAGTAATTCCATATTCAACTTAATGAATCAATTGTTGAGTTCTTGAAGTAGCATATCAACAACAGTGTAAAATAACTCAACTTGATAATGATGCAAATTTGTCATTTTATGGGTGTTACATTATGGTATTCCTCGAGTTACAAATATATCATCCATATTTTGGACAACAATATTGTTCCTTTCACAAAATGAAGAGACCTCATCATACAAGAATTTTCATCCATCATCTCTCATTATTTGTAGTCGTTGCTTAGCTACTTTAACTAAAGCCATTGCATTTACAATATCTTGATCTCTTCTTTAAGCGCCATCGACAATTCATTTGTAATCCCCGAAACACTTTTCATTAAATGCAAATTGAAAACAAAGTAAAAATTGTACCAAATCTAGTAAGGTGTAAGCTTCACCTCTTTTGCTTTCAAAACTAATACCATCCCCACAACAATTTCAAGCACATCAATAACGGAATCAAACATAATGATCAAATTAATCAAAGACCCATAGTGCGAACCTCATCGTGTATCATCGGCTCATTGAAGACTTGTTTCTTGATTTAAACCTCTTCCCGTAGAAAGTTCACTAACTCATAATGCCTCCACAATCTTTTTAAGTTGTTGATAAGCCACCTGTCAAATTTACTTACCAATGGCGTGCCAAGCACGTGAGAGGAAAGGCTGACGTGACTGGGAATGAGGTTTTTGAAGAAGAATAAGAGGGAAATTGGGGGGAGGATGAGGGGTCATGATCATTTTGAGGGTTTTGTATGTTTTGAGGGAGGGAGCGAGCCTCTCGAAAGCTCGGCAAGTTACCCCCTTTGGTTCAGCCCTAAGAAATTCCATCTTCTTCTCCATTTCATTATCTCACCCATCTTGTTCTTACTGAACTGTCCTCAGGATCTTATAAAATTGGTATCAGAGAGCGACGATCGCTATGTCAATTGCCTTCCTCCCACGGCCGCCAAAAACAACTCGGCTCGTCTGGATACCTTGGAGGAGCAAATCAGGTCAGTAAATTCCCAGCTTCATCGAATTGATTCTCTTGAGAGTTCAATCAACTCTCAGATGGAGATGGTGTCACAGATGACGTTGGCTATTAAATGCGTTTGGGCCGAGCTCAAATCCTTTCTCATTGTAGGCAAGTACAAAGGAAGGCGCGTGACTCTTCTCCACCTTACCCATCTTCAACCAACACTAGTCCGGCGTTGGTGTAGGGAGATCCAGTCGTCCGGAAGGTTATGCTTGCTTTCCTTGCGGGGGCGGTATTACCAGATTTGACCTCTATGGATATCTCCGGTACCTCCACTGGCTTTACTCGTGGGAGCTCAACTTTCCGCCGTTTGGAAATGCCGGTGTTCGAGGGAGAGAACCCCGAAGATTGGTTGTTTCGCGTCGAGCAATATTTCGCCATTAATCAGGTAACCGAGCTGGAGCACCTCGATGCGGCAGTGATCAGTCTGGAAGGAGAAGCATTGGCGTGGTTCCAGTGGGAAAGCCGACATCGCCTCATGCTCTCATGGTTAGATTTCAAGTATTGTCTCTTGGATCGATTTTGGTTATCACAGGAGGGCTCCATCCACGAGCAATTTCTGGCTCTTCGTCAAGACGGCTCTGTTCGAGACTATAGGAGATCCTTTGAAGCCCTGTCCGCTGCCCTAGATGACCTACTGAACATTGTCCTCGAGAATGCTTTCATCAACGGCCTTCGCCCGAAGATCAGATCTGAAGTCCGGTTGATGAAGCCGCAGGAGTACCACTTGAGCCTTGGCGTTTTGATGGATCTGGCTCAGCGGGTGGAGGATCGCAACCTTGCTCAGCGGGAGGGTCGGGGCACCCGCGGGCCCTTACGGTTATCCGCACCCGCACTGCCGGGACCTGCTGCGTCTGTGTTCTTCTAGACTAAGCCTTCACCGCCAGCTGGCCAACCAGCTATGTCCTAACAGCTTCGTTCGAACCCAGGTGGCCAAACTGCACATCATCGACCACCAGGTTTGCGCTCTAATCCTAACTTACGCAGGATGTCTGATGCTAAAATTCAAAGGAGGCGAAAGTATGGCTTCGTAATGATGTGAAGACAAATACTCCATTGGTCATCAGCGCAAGAATAGAACCCTCCAGGTTTTGTTGGTCGATGAGGATACGATAGAGGAAGGGGAATCAGCTTCGGAACAGGCCGCGCCCATATTAGAACTTGACCGGGATATGGAGGAGATCGCGGAGTTATCCTTAAATTTTGTCGTTGGGCTCTCCGCACCTCGCACCTCGCACCATGAGGCTTAAAGGTCGGGTGGGTCAACAAGATGTAGTGGTGCTCATCGACAGTGGAGCCTCACACAACTTCATCTCAATGGATCTGGTCACCAAGCTGGGCATCCCAAGGGTGAGGACGACAAGCTATAGCATATTGATGGGGACTGGCTTAACAATGAAGGGCGAGGGGCTTTACCGTGGGGTAGTAGTGTCACTGCCCGCGGTTGAGGTGATTGCAGATTTCTTGCCCCTTGAACTGGGTAGCGCTGATGTGATTCTGGGGATTCAGTGGTTGGAAACACTTAGGGGAATGCAGGTGAATTAGAAAGATTTAACTATGAAGTTCAAGGTGAAGGGGAATTATATAGTGTTGCAGGGAGACCCGAGCTTGAGCCAAGCCTTGGTATCCCTGAAAACCATGATGAAAGTCTTGAGAAGTCAGGAGGAAGGGGTGTTGGTGGAACTCAGTAGTGTTGAGTGGCAAGAGGAATGTAGTGAAGTGCCAGTTCCACAGGAGATTCAAAGACCTTGGAGCAGTTCGCTAAGGTATTCACATGGCCAAGCACTCTTCCATCACAGCGAGCTTGTGACCACTCCATTGTGTTACAACCGGGGACAAGCCCAATTAGTGTCCGACCCTATCACTATCTACATTATTAGAAGAATGAAATTGAGACATTGGTCCGTGATGATATTACGACCCATTTGGTATAATCTGACCAAGCTTGAGTCCTTTCTCAAGCCCCGTACTGTTAGTTAAGAAAAAAAAATGGCGGGTGAAGGTCTTGTGTTGATTATCGGGCCCTTAACAAAGCTATGGTGCCAGACAAGTTTCCTATTCCTACCATTGATGAACTGCTTGACAAATTGCATGGTGCGACCGTCTTCTCCAAACTTCATTTGAAATCGGGTTACCACCAAATTCATATGAAGAGAGAAGATATGTGCAAAGCTTGGCATTTAAATGCATACGAGGGACACTATAAGTTTTTAGTGATGCCCTTCGGAGTCACAAATGCTCCAGCAACTTTTCAGGCTTTGATGAATGAGATCTGTGAATATTTGAGGAGATTCGTCTTGATGTTTTTTTGATAATATACTTGTATACAGTTGGACCACCGAGGAGCATCAGGATTACTTGGGCTGTGTTTTAAGGGTGTTGCTTGACCACGAGCTGTTTGTTAATAGAAGGAAGTGTCAGTTTGCTCAACGAAGCTTAGAGTACTTGGGCCACATTGTATCGGCAGATGGAGTAGCGACTGACCAATCCAAGGTAGCAGCCATGGTTAGCTGTCGCATGCCTCGGACGTTGAAGGAATTGTGGGGATTTCTAGGCCTCACGGGATACTACCGCAGATTTGTAGCTTCTTATGGATCAATTGCTTGGCCTTTGACTCAACTTCTCAAGAAAGACAACTTCTACTGGTCACCAGAGGCAGAACAGGCATTCTACATGTTGAAGGATGCCATGACCAAAGTTCTAATCACGGCCTTACCGAATTTCAGCAAACCCTTTGTGTTAGAGACAGATGCATCGAGGCGGGCTGGGCGATATGGATGCAAGATCGGCGTCGATTGCATTTCTGACCAGCTTTATCTCGAGGCTTCGCCTCAAATCGGTTATGCGAGAGGAACTTCATCTGTCGTCTTTGTTGTGCATAAATAGCGACACTATTTGATGGGGAACAGATTTATAGTCTTGAGACGGAACCGGTACTTGATCTTAAATACACTGCTTAGGATCAGCGGTGATCAGTGTAGAACACCAAATATGGTTGTCAAAACTCATGGGGTACAATTTTGACATCCACTACAATCCGGTGGAGAATAAGGCATGAGATGCCACTTCGAGGTGGGGTTGAGGCTGCTTTACTTTAATGGCGCTATCGGTTCAGCGCCCAGTTTTGGAGGATTTATTTTGCTTTCGAGTACTACAAGATGATTCATTAAAGGCGATCTGTGAAGCTATCCACGAGGGGACCCAGCTAACTTGCGGGGTATTCCTTGGTTGATGGGTAATTCTTTGTATAAAGGGGCCTTTAGTTATTCCCCACCAATCCCTACGGTAGCTCTGATTGCTTTCAGGGAATCTCATGATATGGTAGTAGGAGGGCGGTGGATATCTGAAAACCTTGAAGGCGAGTGTCGGCCACTTTACATTGGAAGGGCATGAAGGCGGTTGTCGAGGCGGTATGTGGTGATTGCCCATTTATATGATACAAGTACTCCACACTTGTCATGGGAGGACTTTTCTGACCTTTAATGGAGTCTTAGAGGCAAGTTTAAAAAGACATACATGATAGATTTTGTAGAGGCTATGCCGTTATCACATGGCATAAACTTCGATCTTGGTGGTCGATTGATCGCCTCACAAAATATGAGAACTTCATTGCTCTCGAAGCATCCTTTTCGGTGACCCGCGATTCTTTGCGACATTCCTAAGGGAGGTGGTTCGACTTCATGGGATACCCCATTCCATTGTCTCCGACAGAGACAAGATTTTTATGAGCCATTTCTGGGCTGAGTTATTCAAATGTGTAGGTACTACCTTGCATCCGCGATGCAGTACTACTACATGAGACCGATAAGCGATGAAGGTAGTCAGCCGATGCTTGGAAACTTATCTGTGATGTTTTCAACAACTACACCCAAAGCGATTGGTGAAATGGCTAGCTTGGGCGAGTACTCCCTCTGATACCGCATACCATATATCCTTGAAGATGACCACATTTGAGGCCTTTTATGCGAGACCATCTCACTACTGCTCCGTTTCGACAAAGGCCTGACTCTAATCTGAGAGGTTGAAGCGTTACTTAAAAGCGAGATGTCATGTTAGAGAGGTTGCGAGGAGGAGCTACAATGTACTGACATCGTATTATGAAGACCTGGTGATCAACATAGGCGGAAGTGGAATTCCAGGTTGGGGACCAGGTATACCTTAAACTCAGGCCATACCGCCGTAAATCTCTCGCCAGCCGAGCACGGGAAAAGCTAGCGCCCTATCTAATTGTGGCTTGCATTGCCCCTGTGGCATATCGCCTCCAACTCCCTCCCGCGGCGATCATATACCTTGTTTTTCATGTATCGCAGCTGAAGAAAGCGATAGGGACACAGAAGGCTGATGAGGAGTTCCCTGCACCTTTGTTTGATGAACTAGAGCTGCTCGTGGAACCAGCTGCCCTGTTGGGTATTTGACAAGCTTCTCCTGAAGTTTCGCCAGAAGTACTGATTCAGTGGAAGGATTTTCCTTTTTATGAAGCTACGTGGGAGCCTTTTGAATTGATCCAACAACAGTTCCCCACTTTCAACCTTGAGGACAAGGTTACTCTTTGGGCCGAGAGTAATGATAAGCCACTTGTCAAATTTACTTACCAGCGGCGTGTCAAGCACGTGAGAGGAAAGGCTAATGTGGCTGGGAATGGGGTTTTTGAAGAAGAATAAGAAGGAAAATTAGGGGGAGGATGAGGGGTCATGATCATTTTAAGGGTTTTGTATGTTTTAAGGGCGAGAGCGAGCCACTCGAAAACTCGGCAAGTTACCCCCTTTTGTTCAACCCTAAGAAATTCCATCTTCTTCTCCATTTCACTATCTCTCCCATCTTGTTCTTACTGAACTGTCCTCAGGATCCTATCAGTTGTTTCTCTCGAAGAACATCTTTGTGTTTACATGAAGCACCAACAATATTCACTACACTCGTGACAATATTAAAGAGCAATGCAATTTGAACATGATTCTTTGCCACAATTATAAGTGCCAATTGAAGTTGATGAGCAAAACAATGATCATAATAAGCAAATGCATTCACTTTCATTATTAAAGTTTTAAGACTATTAAATTCTCCTTGCATGTTACTTGCTCCATCATAGCCTTGTCCACGAATCCTTGATATACTTAACATTATGCTTAGAGAACACTGCCTCAATAGTTGCTTTAAGGGATAAAGCGGTCGTGTCACTGACAAGTACTAAACCAAGAAAACATTCAAATACATGCCCCTTGGAATCCACATAGCGCAAAGCAATACCTGCTTGTTCTTTGACTAAAACATCACGAGATGCATCAAGTAAAATGGAAAAAAATTCCATCACCAAGATCCTTCATGATAATATTGATAGTCTCAATTGCAACATAGTGAACAATATCATTTTGAATATCGTGTGCCATCAATTTTGAATTTCCATGTGCATTTTCTAAGACAACACTTTTGATAGTTTCATTGTGATTGGAAAGAAATCTAAGAAGTTCAAGAAAATTTCCTTGATTATGAGAACTCTCAGTTTCATCTTTACCACAAAACGCCAAACCTTGACATAAGAGAAACCAAAAGTTAAGCGAACTCTATAATTTTCTCGTGCTTGATCGGATTGCTTTGCAAAAGCAAATTAGATATGTTTCTTTTGATTTAACAAATCTTAACATATTTTCCATGCTTGGTTATGAGCATTATTAGGACATCCAACATGAATATCAAACCTTTCTTTCTTTTTTCAATTTGTGAACCCTCCAACACAAAGGAATCACCATTTGCTTGCTCTTCAATATCAAGTCTATAAAGATACCAGCACAAGCAAAATGTAAGCATCCATGCAGCTCTCTCCTTAATTGGTTTGGAATATAGTATAAAAAGGATGCGGCATTTTGCTTGTGATGTTATCTTTATAGACCTGATATTGGAAAGCAAGCAAGTGGTATTCTGCGTTACAAGTTCACAAATTGAAAAAAAATTTGATATTCATGGTAGATGTCCTAAAAGTGCTCACAACCAAGCATGGAAAAGATGTAAAGATTTATTAAATCAAAAAGCAACATATCAATTTGATTTTGCAAAGCAATCTGAATCAACTGAAAAATATAGAGTTAAACAACTACGACACTTGATTGTATTCGGTTTCTCTTATGTCAAGATTTGGCATTTCGTGGTAAAGATGAAAGCGAAGTTCTCATAATCAGAAAGTTTCTTGAACTTCTTAATTTATTGCCAATCGCGATGAAACTATCAAAAGTGTTGTCTTGAAAATGCACGGAAATTCAAAATTAATAGCACCGCGATATTCAAAAGATATTGTTCGCGGCTGCATTAAGACTATCAATGTTATCATGAAGGATCTTGATGATGAATTTTTCCATTTTCTTGATAATCACCGTGATGTTTCAATCAAAGAACAGCGGTATTACTGTGCTATATGAATTCCAAGGGGCATGTAATTGAATGTTTTCTTAGTTTAGTCGCTTGTGACACGCTTTATAAAGCGGCATTGAGGCGGTGTTCTCTAAGCATAATTTAAGTATGTCGAGGATGCGTGAGAAGGCTATGATGAAACAAGTAACATGCGAAAAATGGTCTTAAAACAATAATGAAAGTGAATGCATTTGCTTATTATGATCATTGTTTTTTCAGTGGCACATAATGTGGCGAAATCATGTTCAAATTAATATTGTCGCAGTGTAGTGAATATTGGTGCTTCATGTAAGCTCTGAAGATCTTATTAGAAGAAACAAACTTCGAGGAAGGCCACAACGCAACACCCATAAAATGACAAATTTGCATCATTATCGAGTTGAGTTATTTTACATTGTTATTGATATGCAACTTTAAGAACTTAATAATCGATTCAATGAGTTGAATATGGAGTTACTTCTTTGTGTGGCTTCTTGAAGTCCTTGTGATTCTTTTGCAGCTTTTGATAAGAGAAAACCAGTTCATCTTGCTTAATTTTATCCATCTGGGTTTTCTGAGACGGAACTTCTTATTCTGGAAGATCAGCCAGAGACTTACATTATTGATTTAAGATCTCATGATGAGTTTAAAAGCCTAAAAGGTATCAATGACCTTTCTATAAAACTTGTAAAGACAAAGAAGCACATTGTGTGCTCATTGGTGTACTCACTTGTGAAATTAGATTTGATATTTTGTCCGTTTCTATTGCATCAGTTAAAAGAACTTTTTTTGTCATGAAAATTGTAAAAAATCGCTTGCGCAACCGAATGGGAGATTCTTGGATAAATGATTGTTTGATTACTTATATAGAAAAAGATATATTTTGTAATATTAACAATGAAAAAATCCTGCATCGTTTTCAAACTATGAAAACACGCAGAGAACAATTGTAATATGTTATCGTCATAGGACAAAAACTTTTGATGCATTTGTGTTTCATTATATTTTTTTATATTTAATATTAATTTGCTCCCCTAAGAAAAATCCTGGATCAGTCCCTAGATGCAAGTAAGGCTTCCAATGTGGCAATCAAACAATGATCCTACCAACAAGGTTCTCTATTGACCTAATCATGAACCAGCGGCCTTGCAACCACCAAACAGATCAGCACCCCGCTTAGTGCTCAGAATGCGTTAAGGATGCAAGTAGGGCTTCTAATGTGGCAATCAAACAGTGATCCTACCAAGAAGGTTCTCTATTGACCTAATCATGAACCACCCGCCTTTGTGATGATATTTTTCTCATGTTTCATTCAAATATTATGGCATTTGTTGCTAGAAAATGCAATAGATTGTTTAATGTTTAATGATTACTGTCCAGGCATAACTATTCTTGTCATAATGTGTCAGGCCATGTAATAAACCAACAACTGTAGTTATTTTCACATATGAAATAATTCCCATCCAATACAGGGGTAAGAAACATCATTCACGTTAGCTAAAGTGATAACATCTATGCACATCTCAGGATTTAAAACATCTAGTATAACTGAGACAAAAGATCTTAAAAAAGATAGAAATCTGGTTAGTAAAATTTATAAATGTGACACCTCAATGAGTTTGTCAGCTGGCTAGACCTTTCGGCAGCATGCCTAAGTTCAACTCCACACTACTAAAATGCACAAGAAGGAGATGGACAATCACTAGCTCAAGAGATTTACCAAAAGAAGGCCCCTCAGTGCAAACACAAATAAAAAACATTCATAATATTATTTACAAGAGGTATTTCTCAAATCATTGCATTTTTGACATTGTGTTTTTCATATAGATATGATCATGTTAATGCGGATGTTTATATATGAGAACTACAACTGCATACATTCAGAGATTATATATGAATATTGGTGATCATTAAATGAAGGAATATTAAGAGAAACCTAAACTAAGGTCATTTTAATGAGAATTATTATTATTAGAAAATCACACAAAATAATCTACATAATATGTAACGCATTGACAGAAGAGAGAAAAATAATTCATAAACCTGATTTGTGAGAGCAATGATGCACGCTGTTGAAGACCCCTTGGCCTTTGTACTCAAGTAAGCTCTCTCTAACACTCTAGCAGGATCAACAGAACCTTTGGGTTCTTTTTGAATAGCAATTACCGAATTTGACATAAGCTCTCTAGCATACTGCCCTGCATCAACACCAAGGTCCGCCCAGCCACCAACACCATCCATAACACCAATAGCCTGCTCATCAACACATATAAAATGTGCATCCTCTCCCCAGTTTCCTCTTTATCTGGGTGTGGTAAATAACATGATCAGAGAACAACTTCAATGTTCTATCACCGAGTAAATTCCTGCAACACAAACATCTTAAATTGTGTACTGGAGTAGTTCAAGAACAAACATGAATCCATTTTCAGAAAACCAACTAGTTAAATTTCTCAAGAAAAACCTTTCTAATGCAAACCGACTGCAAATTTGTTTGGCGGGAGTGCATTAAAAATAGAGGCCCTCAAATACAAAATTACACCAAATCAGCACAAACAACAGGCCTTAAACTGTTTCTGGCCATAAATGAATAATTCAATCATTATTTTGAAACACTGATTAAAAGAAAAAAAAGACAAAAAAAAAATATTAGAATTTCATGGACCTCACAATAAATCTTCAGAAATGAGGCAAAGATCCAATGGTCACAATTTCAATAAGTCTGTATTTGTTTAATACTGTTGTGTTGAATTCTAAAGTAAATAAGAAGTAACATAATAGGTTCAAAATCGTAGCTTATCAATAAAAAAGAGAAAAGTGAGTGCAGAGAATTAAAAGAAAAAGATAGAAATAAATGAAGACAATAGGACCATCCATCAAGAATTTGAAGTGCATGTCACACCCATGTGAATTTCAAATTGTTATGCTCTTAGAAATAAGCAAGACTGGATGACAGTCACAGAGATTGAATACAATTGTGTTCCTGAGAGCTTTAGCAAAAGAGCCTTATCCCAAATGTTTAGAATCAGTTCAAAATGTCTTTAGCCAAAAGTATCAATGGTTTGGTAAACCAAGAACATGCAAGCTGTAAGAAGTACCAATACTCTATGGAAGCTACTTTATGTGCTTAACTTAGATTATCAATGAAAACAATTGATAAGTTCTATGTTGTCCTACAAACATTGTTAACGGATGGTTCCCTAGGAATAAAGTAAAATCATCAGCGACCACAAATGTTCTGGATTCATAACAAAGACAAATGTCATTCATCTGATTCACTAATAAGAGTTAGCAAATGCATTTACTAGTCTAAAACACCTTCACAATCATATAAAGATAGCAATGAGAAACCAGAGTATATAAAAGGAATGCAAAAAGGCATACTGATCTGAGGGACTCTGAAGAATTCTCAAGCTGGTTATCTCGTGGAGCCCGTCAACCCGTCATATTAGTAGCTGTTCCAAAAGAGGCGGACAAATCACTCCACAATCGAAAATCCCTCCCCCTGGGTTCCAAGAGAACATTCTTCTTCCAACTCATCTCAGTAGCAAGATACCCAAAACACTTATAAGCTACATTACAGAAAGGCTCTTGATTTCTTGGGATCATAACCATTTTTGTGCAATTTTCAAGACTTCTACCGCTAGAGCAAAGTTGAATTTTCATCATGGTGTTCCACATCGGTGCACCTGCACCCTTCCCATCCAAACAATTCACTCCCCGGGAATCCAATTTGGCCGGGCCTGGCAGAGAGTTGCAAGAAGACATGATGTTCCGCTGGGAAGGAGCCATCAGTTGCCCAGAAAAACGCCCAGAATGACCAGATACCAACTCCTTGCACTGCCCTATAAGAAACTCCGCAGAAATTTGCAGTCCTTTCCTACCTGAAGAGTGTCTGTATAGCATCTTAGCACCCCAAAAACAAAGAAATTGGCTTCTTCTAGCAATCAAAAACACAAATCCAGCGGGCAATACGAAACATCAATACTCATAACTTTTTATTCGTCGATCTTAGAGTTTCCCCTCTCTAATTGAATTCACAAACCTACTTGGCAAAAATACAAATTGTCAAACAAGATAAAGAGAAGAACCTGCGATTCAAAACAAATCCAAAAGAAAAAATAACAACAAACAAACAATCAAACGAACGAAAAATGGAGCTCCTAAGGCTAACCTGGAAGAAAGATTGGGAGATTGAGATCGAGATATCAGAGAGGATGAAATCTCAGACAAGGAATCGGCTGGAGAGGGTGAGAGAAGAGCTCTGGGTTTTCGGGGCGCTCGGGCTTGTTCGGCTGGGATGAGGTTTAGATCGTTCTTCCGAATCTCGAAGCGATTCAATTGACTGTGACTGTTGGAACGGTTTCACAAATGAACAGCAACTTAAGACTGAATTTATATTTTCAATTTTTTTTTTCAATTGTTCTATTGTTTAAAGAGTTATTTGAAATAATTTTTTGGCTGTATAAATACTCATGATTATATATTAGAATTCCAAAATATTATAATTACTAATTACTCGAAACAGTAAAATAAATGTTTTTACTTTTTAAACCCCTCCAAAGACCACCAACCAGGTAGAAAACTAATAATCTATTATATTTTATTATTGAAGTATAAAATATTAATAAATTTAAATTTCTAAAGTAACTTTAAATATAATAGTGTTTTTGATAATATTAATATTTTCTTAATGTTATCTTAAAATAGCTAATTTTTTTTCCTATACAGGGGTGTAAAAGCAAATTTTGGATTGTATTGATAAAATTTAGACAATTAGAGGTATCTACAAGGGATACAAATTAGAACCCTAATTTCTGTTTATTTTATAGCTATGAAAATCACCATTAGAAAATCACAAATTTTACTGTCCTAATAAACCAAAGTTCAACTATGTTAGAAATAGTGCTGTCAAATGATCAAGTTATTCATGAACAGTATTGATAAAAACTTGAACTCGACTTAGAATTTCAAGTTTTTTAACCTAGCTTGAGCTTCAATTTCTAGCCGAGCTTGAGCCGAGTCAAGCTCGGCTTGAAAGCTCACAATTAAATATTAATATATTAATATATAATATAAATATTAATAAATATTAATATATAAATAAATATTTAATTTCAAACTAAACCGAGTTCAAGGTTTTAAAATTATAATTAAACTCTTAATTTCAAGCTACATCAAGCTCAAACTTTTGCAATTAAAATCGAACCAAACTCGAACAAATTTATTCAAGCTAATTTCAAACTCAAACTAGACAATTTCAAACAGAGCTCAAACTATGCTCAGCTTGATCAAACTCAGCCCGTTTACAACCTTAGTTAAAAATAGTGATTTTTAATAAATTTTAATAAATTACTGAGTAATATTTAAATTTTAATTATAATATTAATAAATATTAAACATAAATTTAATTAATACTATGTATTCTAATAAATATTAATTAAGTAAATAAAATCCCTCCAAAATGAAGTTATAAAAAAAAATAAAAAAACACCTTCAAACCCCAAACTACAGACCCAACTTAACTTATGCTACCTACGCACACATGAATGCATGCATGGTGGCATTTGGTCCCGAGATAAGGCTCCACCTCAGCATGATGCGTGAGTTCGATCCCAGTGAGGGCTCATTTCTTGTGGCGTTCACACACGCTCGGGTGGGGCCAGTCGGTTGTAGCGTTTATCCCCCCATTGCTTGTGCAGTTCGATCCCAAGACCGAGCACGCCCACGGGTAGCTTTAGCTGTTGGTGCTGACCAGTTGGCTCTTAGTTCCAAAAAACAAAAACCAAAAAACAAAAAACAAAAACAAAAACTTATGCTACCTACAACCAAACACCACCGAGCCTAGAATACATAAAACAATGTCAAGGAGTTCCTACCCACAAAACTCAGAATTACAACTTAAAAACGGAGGGCTGAATCAATATGGTTCATCAACACAGTATCAACACATGAGCATTTCTACAACAAATATATTAAATGTACTCCCTCTAAGCCATGAAAGGCCTACACGCCCGGTAGATCTCAAGTAGCGCATTGCCGCAATGGCCATGTGATCCAGTGTATATCGCTCAGGGCCAAGGTAGACACCTGTCCTCTGCAGCAGTGATAGCCCTTCCTCCCTTCCAAACTTCGAAGAGTACAGGTTCAAGTATTCGATGTCCTGAAGGCCACAAACATGAATGCAATGCCTTCAATTTAAATTGAGAAAATAGCAAATGGTAGCTGCAACTATGGTGCAGACTAGAAAATCGAAGAAAATTGACAGAATGCATCAGCAAAATGGAAGTGTTCTTAGACAGCCAAATAAAAGCATGTTGGAGTTGTTAACGAGCGGAAATAAATTCTTGCCATAAAAAAACTTCACATTCAGAAGAAAAGGCGGAGGCATCGTTTCTGTTTTTGCCATACCAAGAGAATTTGTTTTTCTATTGCACTGAGTGTGGCACAAATCTTGTTGATCACATACAAGAGAAATTTCTTATTAATATATTCCACTAACCAATATTTTTTTCCTTTTGAGAAAATCACTGAGATTATGAAAGGTTATTTGTTAAATACCAAGATAAGGCGACAATCCAACTAGGTTAGCTGATAAAACAAGTACCTGCATGCCACTGAGAAAGTGCTCTAGTCGGGCTGAAGCAACTGGTTCATGTGAAGATGAAAAAACTTCACCAGGATAAAATAGAACTCCATCACCGGGGGGGAGTCCTCGTCGAAATCTTATCTGCACCATAAAGCTTAAGTCACGCATTTGGAACATGCTAACATGTCCGTGACTTGGATCTTATTGCGAATGATATCAGCTCAGGTTTTTGCTTTGTTCAAATCATATACATATGACAATGTGGAATATAATTTTGCCGGGAAACAGTAATACCAAGATTGCCACCCAGCCGCCGAGATGTATAATATATGTGAAGGTAAGTACATATTTGTGTTGCCCCATGTGCAGCATGACACAACTTCTCATTTCTAAAAATTAAATATCTGCATGCATCACTTAAGTAAAAAACAATCATGTGGGTTCCAATATAAGGAGTGTAAGCCCTATACTGAGACCAGAGGGAATGGTAAACAGTAACACAAAAGATGTGATGCCTAGTAGTTTGCACTAAAACATACAAAACACTCTTGAACAGTGGTACATAATTATGACCAAAAGAATGTCAAGGGGCAGCGATGTGAAGACAGCATTGAACATAGAAATAAGTAAATGTGAATTTAAGATAAGAAGATAAATACTTGAAGGCATAGAGGTTGCAGCACAAGAAAAGCGACATCTGCAAAAATTGTGTGCATATAGTCATTATTAGGTGCTAAACTCAAATCATACCTCACCACTAGCAATCATCGTTTTTCATAACAATTGGCACCCCAGTAGAGGAAACCTGTGCTGCCTTCTTTCCAGACTCTCCACATGACTGCTTTCGACTTTGTGTGCCTCGCATACCAAGATGTAAGTTTGGGAGGGGATCAGAAGGTCCCAAGCATACGTAAGTCCACCATTCCTGCATGAGGACAATTCAAGACATAACATATGCATGTAACACAAAGAACAGGCATTAGTTCCAACATCAATTGTAAATATAGCCCAGCAATAACAAAACCATGTTGTATAGGTTTTATTGTAACAAGAAAGGGCTCAAATTAATGCAAAATGCATAAAGCTTACACCTGAGTCATTTCTACAAGCTCTTAGACATTTGGATCTACAATAAGAAAATAAAACTATTGTTCTTATTATTTTTGGTAAACTAGGGACAAAGCAAAAGACAAACCACAAAATTTCAAGAAAGTCATTACCATGCCATAACTTATTCTAAGCTCATTTTTAGGGTTTTGAAAAACAAAAATATACCATGAATTTAATTTATGAAAACTTGAATCACAAATATTTGCTATAGATCCATAATTACCTAGTGATTTAATTTTGATCAAAATGCTTTTTCATGACCATCAAAAATAAAATTGTGAATTATTGCACAAGTATTTTTAACCATTGTAAAATTCTAATAACCAACCATATTCAAAAAATATTTTGAATAAAATCTATTTATTTAAAATAGAGATAAAATAAGAAATATATTCGAGGATTAGATGTGTAATATTATATAAATGTTTTTTTAATTATCTTTTTGAGGGGTATGCATACAAGAATCTTGGTTTTTGAGGTGCAAGAATATACGAAACAATAAGCTTATATATATATATATATATATATATATATATATATATATATATATAAGATGTTGATAGCATCCGGTACTGATACTTAACCTTTATCTTTATTCTTGGTAGATCCCATTAGAAGCGTGTTTGAAGGATATTTACTTGATATAGATGGGAAGATCATTGAAAAATAAAATTTGATGCATCGATTTTAAATCTGATTTGGTAGCGATTTGGTCATCACTTAGCGGTTGAAATTACGGGCCGTTGATTCGCATAAAATAAGAATGCGTTAAGTGGAAGGCCGGCGGTTCTGCGAGTTGTATGAAAATTGGCGCTATTCGATGATCTTTCCATCCATCTGATTAAATCCTTGAAGCATCTTCCGAAATGAAATGGGGCTTGACGAGTAGATCTTGATTAAAGCGGTAGGCCGTACCGCTTATCCGTCCCTATATATATATATATATATATATATATAAATGAGCGATGTTACTTGGCCTTAAAAGCTATGCGGTCGCGATTGCGTACCGTTTTATTTTATACGGTGTTTTAAGGAAATCCGTGTCTGGATGAAAGAGCATTGAAAAATAAGTTAGCGTATGATTTTCATCTGATTTAGGAAGGTGTAGGGTGCTTAAATGCTTAAAGGGTGAAATTACGAGGCAGGTAAGATTTCTATAAATTTTACCGTTAAGATGAAAAACCCTACACCTTCATAAATTGTATGAAAATTAAACGACCACCGATGTTAACTTTCCATCCATCTGATTAAAATCCTTTAAAAACATTTGTCGACAGTGGCCAAATAAGGGAGGGGCTGTAAATAAAGCAGGTGTTAGGCCGATCTTATCTTATATATATATATATATATATATATATATCTGACACGATAAGGTCGGTTTGGTAGGAAACATTTATTTCGGTCGAGTCAGCCTCCAAATTTGGTACTAGCTTGATGTTTTGAGAAATCCCGGCCGTATGGATGGAAAAAGCATGAAAAATAAAATTTAATATGTTAATTTTTAAATCTGATTTGGGAACTTGTAGGGTGCTTAAATGCTTAGCGGGTGAAATTACGAGCCGGTAGGATTTCTATAAATTTTCACTGTTAAGATGAAGACCTGCAAATTGTATGAAAATTAACATCTTAAACTTTTCGATATTCTTTTTATCCATCTGATTGGATTCAAAAGCATCTTTCCGAAGCCGAAAATGAAAGGCGGCACTGGCCAGAAGCGATCTTTCGCGTATATATATATATATATATATATATATATATATATAAGCGCCAGATTTTGCTTAGCGGTATTTTAAGGATTTGGCCGTATAAATGGAAAGAAACGTTCGAAAAATAAACTAGCGTGTCGATTTTCATCTGATTTAGAAACTTGTAGGGTCTTATCTTAGCGGTTGAAAATTTATAGAAATGCTACAGGTTCAAAATTTCACCCTTTAAGATGAAGACCCTACAAATTCCAAAATTGTATGAAAATGCTTTTAGCTTATTTTTGATATTCTTTCATTCATCTGGTTGGATTTCGCCATAACTATATCTGTCTGAGTAAAAGCAAGCGACTTTTACTTGTGATGATAAGGTGACGCGTAGTATATATATATATATATATATATATATATATATATATACACACACACACACACAAAGGTACATATGGAAACATCCATAAGAAAAAATATTTTACAGAGGTATGTATGCAAGAATCATGGTCATATAGGGGGAATAAATATAATTACGAATTTTGAAGAAGTATATATATGTAAAAAATAAGATTTAATAAATTATATATGCAAACAACAACAACAACTAAGCCTTAATCCCATACTAGATGGGGTTGGCTATATGGATTCTCTGTTTTCATGTCGCTCTCAAATATGAAATAAAAATAAAATAAAAGGAAAAGAAATAAACTGAAATAAAATGAAATAAAATGAAAAATAAAAATACATAAATAAATAATAATAACAACAGATAATTTCTATGAGAGATTGGGATATTAGAAGCGAGAGCGGTATCACTCTGAACAAATTTAAAATAATGAAGGAAAACGGCTTTTAGTAGAACATTTGTGGTAATCCTATACTAGGCGGAGATTAGGCTATATGAATTCTTTAATACCAGTAATAGCTCTATCGAAAAGTAAGATCCATTTCCGATACTCTAGCATCATTAGATGCATTTAGACCTTCTCTACCCACGTAATCACAGGCCTACTCTCCTACTGCTTAGCCTTTGCAGCCTACTGACTAAAGTATAGCATTTTATTTGGAGCGCAGGGATCTCCGTCGATTGTCCCAAACCAAATGCTTAGGCCGTACTTGTATTTTATCTTTGATTGGTATGCAGCATGGCTACATTAGGATGTGTTCGTTTCTAATCTTTGTCCGTCTTGTATGAGGCTCATGCGTCTTAACGTCCTCATTTGAGCGTTCATGCTTATACGTATATTTGAACTTTAGTTCTTGCGAACTTTACGCTCCCGTATAAGCATGCGGGTCTAGCTGTCGTCATATAAAATTTTCCACTTTATTTTTTGTTAGGTATCTTTCTTATCACTTATATTTTATATATGCAAAAATGAGCTTTTATAAGGGCATATATACAAATACCAAAACACACACATCTGACGCCCTTAGTGCAGGTAATTATAAGCTATAAGTGAATAAAGCACATTTCAAAGACCGGTAAAAAAATCTTAATTTCCTAAACCCTAGTTTACCATGCAATACTTCTAAAAGAGTAGAATGGAACTTTCTCCTAGATATTATTGATTCCCTATCAATTCAAAGGTTTCCTATACATCTTAAAATCATGAAAAATGTATGCAAATCATGCAATCATCATGCATATATGATTGTTTATCAAGAAGGTTGAAGAAATTCTTTCAATAATGCAAAAAGTAATGTTGAAGATATAACAGTAAGCTCATATGACAAGAGAATCAAGATCACTCCAAACATAAGCCAAACAACGGATATAAAAGTTAAAATTTCCAGATAGTATTACCTCACCCTTCCCTGGTTGTAATTCAGCTGTAATATCTTTCACTAAATCTTCTCTTGAACCAAGAACCCATTCACTGCCAAGTAAAGCAGATATAATGATATACATGATAGCGCTGCCATCACTGAGCACTAATGCAATATAAAATAGATGGAGTTGCAACCACATCCCAAAAGAATGCCTTGTATTTGTGGCTAATTATCATAGGGTTATTGGCGATGTGAAAGTGCACCTAAACATAAAATCAATAACCTTTCTAGAAGGAAAGAACTGTGCAGCCATTAGTTTTTAGTTATAGATAAGATCACACATACTCACTGGAAGTCAGCGACAGGGCATAACAGCAAATCCTTAATGTTGTTTTGATTAAAACCACTAGTCCAGCCTACCAATGGACTAAGGACTTTATATCTTAATAATTACAATCATATCAGAAATGACCCAATAATCCCAAAACTTTTCATGCCCATGAATCTAATATAGCATCCTTCCAGAAACTAAGTGCATGATTGTTTTGTTTTCAAGTTTCATTATTAGTGCTTGACTAAGGTTAGGTGGCAAGGCACTTGAGGGGCCTGAGAAACCCACAATCAAGTTAATGTGCTACAAAATGCCAAAATCAATTATACACCATCCAATATGGACTTGAAGTTTCTTGGGGGAAAGACAGCATACAACCATGTACTGTTCCTCAAGACATGGAAACAAAAATTAACAGAGCCCCAACTGAAGGTGCATGATGAATAAATCAACTTAATGGTTAAATTTAGAAAACAATATGAATAAAAATATTATCTTTACAAAGAGGGTAAGAATGAGTTTTGGAAAAGAGGCAAGGATACCTTGTACAAAATATTTGAGTATGAGGGGCGTAAAGATTTGGAACATTAACAAAGGCCTCAAAAGGTATTAGCTGTAAGATGCGCATCACTTGGACCTATATCAAAACAAGCACATGCATATATAAAGCGTCCATACAAGGAAGTGAATTAATCAATAAACTTATCTAAAAGTATCAATTTTGTGATAGAGTAGCATTAGAGGGTTATTTACCTACAAAAGATATCTTGAGGAACAACACATCATATGGAAAAATATTAAGCAATTAAGCTAGTGTCTTAGTAATAAATATTTCAACCAAAAAAAGAAAAGGATTGAGCAGACAGCTAATTGAATAAATAAACAATAGCTAACGCATCAAATCAATAAATAATAATGACAAATATGCAATAAGGCACCTTATAAGGGGGTAGGGTTACAGTTGCTGCTATTGTCAGGGATCAGATAAGGGTTCTCTAAGGAAATATATTGATGTCCTTTAAACATAGACTTCACCATTTAGTCCTCTTTATGAAAACCTGATACCTGATATAGTTCATTGATCATGACAGACTGCTTTTTTAGGCCATTACTTCAGAACCATGGTCATTTGTAAAATATTTGAAGGTGCTGGAGATTTTATAAACGTTTGCAACCCATGCCTATCAATTATCATGGGAACTGATCAATATCACCTTCTGACCACCCCTATCTCATTTGTTGTCCCATTATACCAAATTTTTGTGCATAAAACTCCCATGAGACCTCTCCTAGCTAAAATAGAATTTCTGCATATTAAGTAGTGGCAGGTTTTAGACATGAAACACTAATACAGAGTAGAGTAATGACATGAGTATATCAAGAGCTTTCAGGTAAATAAGGCTTAAATGAGCATTTTTAGACCACCTGAATGGATTCATAGGCTTAAAAGGCATTACAACATAAAGGATCATACATGACTTAACTTTGTCTTCATAGGATTATCTCACAAGGACCTATAATTAAGTTAATGTCATCATGAACCAGGCAGTTTTGTAAAATAGTTGGGATGGAAAAGTCAGCCGTGACAAGAGTGGGGAAATTTAATTTTTCTTTGTTATTTAAAGTCGTTTTATATAATTATAAGACAGTGCGTTAAGGTGTACGGAGGATACCTATATATATTATTTTTATAAATGTATACCTAGTATATCAAGAGCTTCAACACTCATTCTTTAGAACTAATGCATATAACCAAATTAAGGAAATAAAATGGTATTCCCCAGGCACATGTTTGGTTCAAGATTAAAACTTAGAGAAAGGGTTTTATCCAGAATTAACTGCCAAACAAAAGATAAATTCAGGGTTAGCAGGCCCGATAGCTAACTAGTCAAACACTTAATCTAGGTTTAGGCCTATGTAGCTACTTTTATTGGTGATGCTAATAATTAAACTTATGGTTTTACTTCCACGAAATACAAATAGGCAAAAACTTTTAAAATGGTAAGTTTTCTCCTACACCATAAAGTTATTGATTAGTAAAAGGTAAAAAAGGGCAGCCGGTGCTACAAAGCTCCGCATTTAATGCGAGGGTCGAGGAAAGGATCGGACCACTTAGGTTTATTATGCAGACCTTACCACCTTTTTAAACCAAGAGGTTGTTTCCACGACTTCGAACCCATGACCTCTTGGTCACTGAAGGCAACAACTTTATCGTTGCACCAAGGCTCCCCTTCATTGATTAGTAAGGTATTTGCATAAATTAACATAGTAATTAGCAAAAAAGTCATAGGTCATTAATGAGCAGGTAAATATTATGTATTACTATTTTAGTTCTAACAATAATAGCAATCACTATCAAATTTTATAATCATTCATCTATCTCTCTACTTTTAATTTAATGATATTAACTATCATTATTTGATATAATTTATATGATTATTGATATTATAATATGGGTCGGTTTGGACAGGTTTTTTTTTATTTAGTGTTTTTTAAAGTTTTAAGAAAGTTCTTGCATTGTAAGTTAAGCAATTTTGTATTTGGACAATTTATCTTTAGAAGCATTTACAGAGAATTTTTGGTGTACATGGCTAATTTGGTCAATAAAAATCTCATAAGTGTTTTATTTTTTTTTTGGAAAATAGGCAACAAGCGCCTCCACAAGGGATTTCAAGAACGTGCACAATTGCACGAAACACCCAAAAGCTCACGTCTTTGCCGCGAACACCCCTTCAAGCGCTATGCCTCACTACAGCGAGGAAAGGGATTCAAGCGAGATTGTCCTCGAGCAGACCTTACCTCTTAGCGGGGGCATACGTGCTACAATGCTTGAGTGGAGGCACCCAAGACCACTCATCTAGCACTTAGTGGAAGCTACTGCTAGGCCAAGAGGCCTTTGGTAAGTGCTTTCTTTTTCATGTCCCGAATTGCTCCTCCAAAAGAGCTAGTACCCGGTACTTCTAAGAAAAGCAATAAAACTGTTTTCGGTGTTTCTACTTCTCCAAGAAACCCATCCAAACACCCAAAAAGGGCAAAAACTGCTTAACTTACTCGGAAACACTTTAGCGAAAATAAGCTTGTCTAAATGGGGCCTTTAACCGGTAAGAATAAGTATATTACTATAATTAAGATTATTGATTACTTGTTTTATATATCAATTAATAAATAGTTAATAATGTAACTCAACACAATCTAATGTTCAAGGATAAGTAGTTGACTAACAATATACACAAGTAACACAATACAGCCATCTATACCTCCTTACATCATTAGCTTCATTTTATTCTATTAATCCACATGAATCCATCCAAAAAAACACTCACCTATCCATGACTTTGGAAACAAATATTGCATTTCATCCAACTTCACTCCCTTCACCTCCAAAGGAGAATCCATTTTGGAAAAAACAAAAACAAAAAAATAAAAATAAGCATAAAACTATCTACAGAGCCCAAATTTGAATAATTCATATTCAGCTATTCTTGAACCAAAGTTCTCTTTAACCAAATAAGACGTACAACTTCTTTGGAAAGGGTGTCAAGCATTTTTGAGGCACCACAAATCAAAAATTCCAAGAGGGAGGCGAGGATTTTTTAGCTTACGATGGAATACAAGATTTTTAACTTTCATATTCCCACTTAAGAAGTCTTTGAGATCAACTAAAGATGAAAACAGTTTCAACTACTAAGCCAGGAGTTTTGAGAGCAATATTATGCCGTGGTTGTTTTTCTTTTGATTATAGATTACCCTTCAATACATGCTTTTACCATCTAAAATGCTCGGAGATGGCTACTAATGATATTGAGGATGCAAAAGCCAGAAGAAAGAAGGGATGAGGAACACAGGAGAGAAAAGAAGAGAAATGGCACACAAAACAGATGTGCTAGAAGAAAGAAAACACAGGAAGAAGATGGGAAGAGAAGGGCCATGCAGGGAGCAATGAATCCACAGTATGTTTTCATGTTTCAGATAATATATTTGGAAACAACCAATCCAATCATCTTTTCTTTTGATTATAGATTACCCTTCAATACATGCTTTTACCATCTAAAATGCTCGGAGGTGGCTACTAATGATATTGAGGATGCAAAAGTAGAGGAAAGAAAGGGATGAGGAACACAGGAGAGAAAAGAAGAGAAATGGCACACAAAACAGATGTGCTAGAAGAAAGAAAACACAGGAGGAAGATGGGAAGAGAAGGGCCATGCAGGGAGCAATGATTCCACAGCATGTTTTTCATGTTTCGGATAATATATTTGAAACAACCAATCCAATCATCTGATTGAGTAAAACTGGGTTTAGCAAAGCTAAATTTTATATTAATCACTGTAATCAAATAGACCAGATATGGTTATTTCTATATTAAAAAATAAGTTGCAAGCAGCGGTCACTTTATACAACAAATGAATGATAAAAATACAAAGCATTTGCATAGCAATGTGCCATACAAAGTAAAGAACTTAATGAGTGGATGCAAAGAGCAGTATAAAATTTTACTCACCACAGTAATAGAGTGTGGTCAGGACTTCGGCGCATCAGGTGCATACGCCCGTATGTAAGCTGGACATACTCCATTATCAATTCAAATTGCTCAAGATTTAATGGCTGCAGGGGGAAAAAAAAATGTGTTCTAGGTAAGCAGAGACATAATAAGAAAATTACACGATATTTAACAGCTTCCGAAGAGGAGTATAATTAAGGACAACAAAAGAAAAGAAATTGTTCAGATGTGCAGAAATCTCATCAAAGTTTATGAATTTGCATCTAAAGCCACTAAAAAAATCAGTAAACAATAATAATTTAGTCAATGATACTGATATAGCATGAACCTACCTCATCCCACAAGTAAAAGTAAGCTTTTGGCCAATGAACCTTTGACTTCAGGATCTCAAGCTCTTTAGCATTAAAGGCAACTTTTGCTGCATCACTACTGTTACATGTCAACCAGCCAGTGGTAGTTTATAAAATCCAAAAGAAGAAAGATTGACAACCTATACTGCAGACATATGAAAGATTGATGGTTTACCAATAAAGAATTGGAGCATAAGGCACAGCATATGCAGCCAATCTTGGATTGGAATAATATTCATCTGATTTTGGATGGTCAGCTACAGCAGCAAGAAAAGCAATGATATTAGGCCGAGGGACCTCAAAACTATGGTTTGAAAACTATCAAGAAGCAACGCTATAGGCCGTCGCGTCACCACGACTGCCTAGCATTTACAATTTACCAGGCCAGGGACAAGTGTATGCCAAGATGCATGCCATCACCCCATCTGCAAAAGAAAGGACTGATTCTATATTGAAGAAGCCAATTGAAGTGCTGATCTAGCAGCACTATACCAGCCATCACTCCCATGCTCCAAACCAAAGCGATCCTCAATCACAGTTTCAGATATCTACTTAGCAGTTAAAGCATACATTGCACAGATAAAAGCGGCAGTCTTGCCTCCAGCATAACTATGCAAAACAAATTTAGTATACATAATAAGGATTTGAATATAAACAATTTCTATACTAATCATACAGGACAAGCCAGATAAAAGGTCCAAAGATTTTGAAAATAATGTGGAGTGTATAGAAAATGCATAGCAGTAAAGTGCTTTGGCAGCAATGTGATTATCTTTTAAACAGAAAAAATCAATTTCTTTCAAAGGAGGAACTGGAAATAAGAGGATTCCAAGATGAGCAATAGTAAGGCGTACTTTAAAACCAACAGGTGATTTATTCTAAGTTCAAATTAAATGGGCTTGAAAGATACTCTTCAAGGAAAAATATCACTCCACGAGAAAAGAAGCAATAATTTGAAGAAGGAAAGATTGCATGGTTAGAGTACCACTGTATACATTTTCTAGAAAACAATGTTGGGAAAAAATTTAAATCATCTTTCAAGATTGAAAATTTTTGAAGTCCACATAGGATACACCAAAAACAGCTGGAAGCGAAGGAGTTAAGCGGCAGAGTGAACTCCCACACTGTGATACTGATTTTTACATGGACTGAAAGATTACGTCAAAGCATCTTCATCCATCATGTCAATGAAGAGCCATTATCTTGATACAACTCTTGGAATGTTGGTGAAGCAAGAACTTTCTTCAATGTTGGCGTAGCCACATTTTACTTTCGGTTGATCTAAATAAAATAAATAGATAATAAGAATGAATAAAAGCAAGCGAGAATAATCAAAAATGTAAAAGATTCTATATTAAAATGAAGAAAAATACCACTTCCTCAATGGTTTTCATCAACTGGTTGAATTACATCAAGGCAGTTTTAAGCTCTTTGTATAATTGAAACTTCTCCGACTTACCAAAAGATTGGAAGCAAAGAACTGAAATTGAACACCAAAAAAACACTTGAAATAATTAAAATATTGACCATGTAGTTTGTCCAGTAGGGAATCAACTAAGGTCATAGCAGCCAGATTATCACTCTGTCTCAGTCTTTACAGCAGTAATGGAAATGTGTCCTTCATATTGACCAGGTGGTTTGTCCATTAGGGACATCAATTGATGCCCAAATTGATGTTGTCTCTCTGTAGAAAAGAATGAACACATTAACAATCAAAATACATAACATATAGAAAATTCAAAATCACCAGTATTTAATACAATAATAAACATTATAAGAAACTGATACCCAGGGAACAGGTTAATTTGAGTGTCTGGGACATCAAGAGGTGCAAGAGCATCAGGTACACCTAAGATAGGTACCACCCTCCATGAGAGTCCAGCGACTGTCCCACCACCAACCTGCTCAAGCCACGAAGTTAAAATCTAGATAAAAATCAGGGGCAACTTTATAGATGAAGAAGAGGCATAAACTTAACCTATCACCAGAAGAGGAACAGAGGTCAGAACAGCGGATATGCACAGTCCCTGCAATACCTGAACTTCCCAAAGAAAGCTTAGAGGTAGAATAGCAATTTGAGCAGCTTTCTCTCTCTCATTCCTCGCAGCCAGAAGAGATATCTTCAAAAAAAACACATCCATTTTGAAGACATGAAAGTTAAGGCAAACCACATCCTTTTGCAGTGACTCACCCAAGCCTTTTAAGGCACTCAACATTACAAAACATTAAGGCAATCCAGTATTTGCCAGAGATATGTGGATAAACATTTTAACATGCAAACCTTTAATGGAAATCACTACATAAGATGCAAAATACACCATCCAAAGGAGACAACTACTTAAAAATATTAAGGTTGACTAAATGTCTTCCATATCGTCCTTAACATATCACACATTGTAGAAAATTTCATATACAAACCTAACCCATGTATGTGTCTATGCAGGATAAGTTTTTTTGTATTATAGATACAGTATGAAAATGCACATAAAGCTAGAATGATATGATTCAAGTTGATTATACATGGAAAGCCAATTTGTTTGGAGGTGGGAAAAAATATCCTCAAAAGGCCCTACAGCGGTTATCTTAAGTTTAGAGACTTGGACAAAAAGAGTAAAACTGGTGCTAAACATGGAAAAAAGGATAGAGTTATGCCACTTAAAATAATGAGCTTAAAGGAGTGTAATATAACTTCAGAATAAACAGAAACACAAATGAATTATAATTTCTATAACTAAATTTAGAAATATATAATTCACATACTACACCTAAAACATCATGCAATACAAGAATACAAGAATATGCATTGTAATAAGCACATAGGATTTGGGGCAAAGTAGATGTGACATCAAAACAGGAACTGTAAGCCTGGAAACATCTAGCTAATGAACACTCCAGAGAAAATAAATCCTCTTGGATCAACATTGCTTACATAGTTCTCCTCTCATATCTCTGGAACAAGTAGCGAACTATATCATTGAAAATTCAGATAACATTTAATTTTAGAAAACTCACAGATTCCAAAGGTCTAGGCATTTCTTGTTGACCGATATTTGCTGTACTATGCATGCACCATACATGCAGTAGTTCTGCAGATGGAACCTTATTAGGATCTGCCACTCCTCTGAATGAATATGAACTTTCCAAGCTTCCATCAGCCCAGCCATAAGCAGTACCTCCACCACCAACACCTTCTACAGGAGGCACACCCATGTTTTGTGGATTTTCACCTGCATTGACAGAAGTGAAAACCAGAATTTTCATCAATCTAAACATTCAAGACAGATTGAAAAGATCAGACAATAAAACCCATAACCTTGAAGTGCAAGTAAGTTTATAATAGATGATAAAATTATGCAAAGTACCTAGAATAAAATGTCCCTGGACAAAATCGTGGAGTTTTTGCTACTCACAAAGGGTTTCTCCACCTTTTAACATAAAAATAAAACCTTTGGTCTCATGAATCTCATAAGCTACTAACTTATTAAATTGCTGCTTACATATACTTTCTTTTACAACATGATAGAAAACATTGTCCGCCTTTATTAATTATTCATTTATTTTTACCTCAGCCAAGAAGTCATATATGACAGTTTACTCAAAGCCTGAAATCAATTCAAGATATCATGTGCTTCAAAACATGTTATATCATGCCCAATAAGCCTAACCCTGCTGCCAATATATATTCTGAACAAGTAATAAGATCCATATTTGACTTATCATAATAATCCGGAAACTACCACTAGCAAACTAAATTCTGACTGAACACAAAATATCATAATAATCAGAAGAAAATTATTGACAGGGCACCTCCTTGAGCAGCTAGCCATTGTCACTCTGAAAGGAACCCCTAGTCCCCTAGGACAACCAAACAAACCATAAAATATACCAAGCGATCTTTTAAGTTCTTATCCACTCCATAAACTGAATCATATCACACTCCAACACTGATCTAAATTACAAAACGATAAGCAAAACACTTGCCAACAGCTTCCTCGCTGCATGAAATACCTTATAAACCTCAAATATAACAACTCTAAACCAAAATTGTTCCACTTCTTGCCCAACAAATGCAACCACACTAACCACTAAATCACCTTTCTCAACCCATTCATTCATGCACATAATATGCTTCAAGCTGCCTATCATAGTTCATTATTGATTCTCTAAATCACATAGATTGTGTCATTGATAGCAAACTCAAAAACCTAAGTAACAAACTCAAATCACCTAGCATCATATCAACAACTACAGCTTATCTGTTTCCATCCCCACTAGAATCTCATAACCTGATACAATAACAATCAATACTAAAGTTCCAACTCTTTCCAGCTAACCTCTCCTCATCGAGGGAATACCATATTATCCATTGACTTCACATGGCAAGCCCAAGGGATTCTAAATCAGAATCTCTAAGCATCATTAAGCAAATCGAATTTTCTAAATCACATAGCACTCTGTCATACAATCAAGTAGCAGCTGATCAAAGTTTTACTTTTATTCTACCACATAGATGATGACATTCATAGCAAATTTGAAAATCTGACAAACTCAAATCACCTTGTCTCAGTCCCTAGAACATGACACAGTAACAATCCATACTAAATTTCCCACTCTTTCCAGCTAAACTGTGACAATTTGAGGATAAAATAAGCACACTCACATCCGAGAAAAACCAGATGATCCCGTTGATTTCACAACACAAACCGAAAGGATTATAAATCATCATCTCGAGATTAACATTAGGTAAATCAAATTCACCAAAGTTACATATCTCACTCACGCGACCGACAAGCAGCGGAGCGCAAGAACCTCAATCAGCAAACAGTAAAAAGCCATGACAAAGTATAGAAGGGAAGTCCCACAAGAAGAGATCCGTAAATTGAAAACAAGGAAAGGAATGGAAACCCTAGAGAGTACCAATGGCGTCCATGATGATGCTTGCTCGCTCTCTATCCAGCGATCACGGTGATCTTCTCTGATGCTAGAGGGAGAATGGATTTGCCAAGGGGGAAAAGATCTATCAGCATGCTTCGTGATCGGTCCTAAGGAGATGGACTGTTGGGATTGAGACACGTGGCCGAGAACTCAGGAAATGGGGAACTTACAGGAGGGAAACGTGGCGAGGAGCTTGATAAGCGGATTTTAAATTATTTTTGGCGATTAAAAAGACATTTATTATTTATTAATACATGATAAGGCTATTAAATTACAAATATTTATTATAATAATAATAATTAAGTAAGAGCCCATGTTTGGTATTGGAAGTGATGAAAACGGAATTCAAGTTCTAATAGATTATACATTTCATTGGGTGTGTTTTTTAATGTAGATAAATCACTTTCGTTTAATTTAAGATTAAAGATTGTAAGTTAAGTACGTCCACTAGTACTTCTACGTGGATTCTGGTCTACAAGGTAGGTCAAAGTTACTGGTATAAAAACATGAGAGTTGGGTCAACTATACGGTGGCTTAGCTCGGGTGACCAAATTGCTCATGTGATTAGGTCGAGGTCATCTTCAAAATCATCTTCTACCAGGTGGATGGGCGTTCTCTCGAGGAGAACCCCCAAAGCTACTTGATTTTGTCATCATTTTCATAGATGCAGTTTTGATCTTTTGGCAGTGCGATTCCATAGGTGTTTGGTTTGACATTGAAATGGTTTCCAAAATTACACTTTCAATGTATTTTTTAACTTGAGAGCTTGATCATGTAAGTCCAGTTTCACGCGAACTCTCACTTCATTTTTTTTTTTTAAATGAGAAACATGTAAGTGAGAATTCATGGAAGTTTAACTTCCCACTTTTGATATAAAAGTTTGGTTATTAAGTTGAATGTTTTTTTTAGGTTTATCATAGAATTGGAGAATAATTCTACAGAACTTGGGTTTTAAAACGAAAAGCATGGCCATCCTTACAGCAACAACAGCACAAACAAAGTTGAGTGAAAGAAGAATAGATAGAACAAGAAACATCAACAAGCAAATTTACAATATTCAACCCCACAGAGTACAAGCGCATTAGGAAAAAAAGATTTTAAGTTACCTTTTTAGCATGAATGTGTGGTATCACATGCAAGTTCCACAACAGACTCTGTCAAGTGTCAACCAAGTGTTTAACAATCAGCTTTCTACTATTCATGGTTAGATGGCCCTCAAAGCAATAAGATTGAAGCAACAAATTATATGGGAAAATTTAAGATATGACAGAGAAGGCATTATTCCTTCACACTTGATGTGAATAATTCAAAGCCTGTAATGGACTGATAACAAATTCACAATGCATAGCACTTCTGCTAACAGTTATGCTTACCGTCTCAAACTGCAACAAAATAGTTACAAAAGAGAGTCATAGAGCTTCAATCAGTTACAAAATTACACTTACTTTTGTACAAGGTGTATGAAAATAAATGTATTCCATTATGGAACTTGTATCATGCATTTTACTTTTTCACAATTAAATACCCCAAAAAATGCTGCAATGGCTGACAATTACAAATCAGCATGGAACGCAGACCTCTACTTAGGTCAAAAATTTCCAGCACTTCCAATACAGAGCAATTTAGCCTTAAATCCCATACTAGATGGGGTCAAAATTTTCCAGCACTTCAAGTCACATCTCAAAATTCCATGTACTTTCAGCTACCTTTTTTTTTACAGCCCGGGTTGGGAACCATCTTTTGCTTTCGGCCAAATTCATAGATGCAGATATCTGAAGAAAAGAGGAATAATTTCAATACTTTAGCATCTATATGTATATATCATACATAAAAGCCAAGATGCATATCTGACATAATAAAAAGACATATATGCATACATTTCACAGAATGAAATTGACAAAAGAAATTCTTTAAAAATCTAAGAAAGAAGATGCTAAAAATTTTTAATAATTTGAAAGAGATTTGTTTTATTTATTATATAGTGAATAAAGAAACATATTACATACACAGGTTCTTAATAATAGAGCAGCACAGCATAATTTCCACAAAAATGTAAAACTAGCACCATGTAAAGAGAAACCGTTTACATATATAGGGTATATATCATAAAATGGAAGCCAGTGTCTGTTGAAGATAACTAATAGAGTATGCAAATGCTTAATACTAATCCCCCATTCTGGGATCCTGTCAAAAGGAATAAGAGACAGTATTGATGTCATTAGGGGCTAGATACCATTTTGAGACACAGAAGCAGACTTACAATAGCAAAAAGCACATCATTTGCTTGATACCCGGGAAGCAGTAGTATTAAAGCCTTAAAGGTGTGAGGGCATGACAAAACACATATTATTGAAAGTCTGAGTATTGAGTAAGCACATCAAACCATCCCAAGGCTCACCTTATTTAGTTAGAAGATTTTTCTGCCTGGCTAGTTTCAAACTTTCAATTCTTCCACCTAATCCACAAAATCCAATCACTACATCCTGATTCATTTCTTCATTTACATGCAATAGTAAATACGTTACCAAATTAAATTTCACATGCAATAGCAAATTTACTAAATTAAGAATTCTGTCTCCAAACCTTTAAAATTTCAATTTTCTTCTCCACAAATGCGATCCAACAGCAACCCAAGGAAATACACAATGCTTCAGCATCAAAAGGGAGTTGTTTGATTTTATTAAAGGGACTCTCAAAGATGGGTCTTCCACACTATCCCCTGCCACATTTAAGCATCCAGTATGGGATTAACATAAATATGTAATATCTCTTAAGATATGTATCATTTTCCAGACTTTACCCGTTTAAATGGCTTACTTATCATAATATAAAAGTTATATTCTATACTGGCTTCTAAAGCACCTGGATTTGCAACTTGTAAAAGCTACATTATTACTAGACTAGACTTTGGCCACCTGTGGATAAGGGCAGCCCGGCCGGTGCACTTTACTCTAGAAGCTCTACGCATCTCATGCGGAGGGTCTGGAGAAAGGTCGGACCACTTGCAGGTCTACATTGTCTGTATGCAACCTTTACTTTCGCTTTTTTGCAAGGTTATTTCCATGACTCAAATGTTTCCACTAGATACCAACAAAATATGTTTGCTCTTCCTATTTCTCCAATGTTTTACTTAGTTTAACTGTTGAATTCCCATAAAACTAGAAGGTATAAACAGAAATACTTCATTGAATTTCCTAGAATATTAGAGAGTCGATCAAGTTTCTTGTATCCTGTGGACTCTTCACTTCCCCCAGACACTATAAAATGTAACCTTATCAAACTCTTTGGAAGCCTTCCCCACATTTCTAGATATATCCATGATTCACCACCCTTACTTTCTACATAAAATTTAGCATAGAATTATAGTTTTCAAAGGAAACAACAGCCATTGACAAGGGAAAGCAAAGATCACCTCTCTCAAACTCTCCACGAGGGCAATGGTGCCTAAAACTCCACTTACAGCTAAAAATGTGTCAACTTATCCAAATTCAAGCAAACTATACAAGGTCAAAAGAAGAAAATCCACTAGTAGATGAGGTTGACGAGAAGCAGATTCATACAAGCACATTTGTAAGTGTTAGTATTCTAGAACTTGAGATAAAGGGAATGTGAATCGAAGCAGACAAAAATTCCACTTTTTCCTAAGAATTTGTTCAAAAGATACCTTGAAGGACCCGTTGACCTTTAGAATCGCGATTCCACTCGGGAAACTCAAGCATCTTCGCCGAGGTCTGGTAGGTGGCCTTCACTGAATCCCACCTTCAAAACTTCCTCTGACACACAAAATCCCAAGCATTTTTTCTGTGACATCATAGCATGGCTCAAACACCGTCCGGCGAAGCTCCCGTGTAAGGCGTACACGCGTACTTCACACCTACAATTCCCCGACCCAAAGACATAATTCACCCGATACGCCCATTGGCTGGATCGAAGGTCACCGAGCCATCGAAGCGCCGTCCGGTTGTCCCCGCGCGCATGGGTGTGGGGTCAGGGCCTGATAGGGTTTCTCCATCACCCCTCCACCGTGTTCATGAGCTGGAACCTCCACGTCCTGCGAGCAAGGAAAAGGTCATCGGCCCATGCCGGATCTCAAAGTTCTTCAGCCCTAATTCTACATCCCCAAAGTGATGGGGATGAGGATGGGAACCTTCTTTGGGATGTTAAAGTCGAAGAGGAAGGCGGCAGGCTTCTCGACGGAGAGGGAAGAGGCCATGGAGTGAGGGGCGTTGAGGGAGGGTAGCATCGGTGAGGGATGATGCTTGAGGCGGAGATCGCCTTGGTGCCATTTGAAGGAGATGGGTGGCGGCGGCGGAGCTCTTCTCCCACCTCGTACCGGCCCTTCACCGTCGCCTTCATCATCTCGTAAATATCTGCCTCGCTTATGGCCGTGGAGGGTCTCTCTCTCTCTCTCTCTCTCTCTCTCTCTCTCTCTCTCTCTCGCTCTTCACCAGCGCGAGTTTTGGGTGCCTCCGCCGAGGTTGGAAGAAGCGACC